>CAKALG010047253.1:0-25464 GCA_916700815.1 Helicolenus hilgendorfi
GGTTGCCGGCCACGCGGCACAAAAGCTCGGCCGTGTGGCCCAGAGAGGTGGTGATGTTGTTCATGGGAGCTTCGAGGCGGATGAAGAAGGGCCCTGGAGGACATGAAAGGAATGAGTACAAGGGAGATAAAGAAAGATGAGTCAGGGGAAACATCAGGAATGAGATGATTAAAGAGAGAAAAAGACAAAGGGAGATGGAAAACATTGTTTTACACAAGGCCAAGAACATAAATCAAAGAACACTTACTGGACTACATCAGAGCAAGATATATAAAACATGCTGCTGTTAAAAGTAGCAATAGTGGTAAAACAACTGTGTTTTCAGACGCACATATTCTAAGCCTGGTTTTGCAAGTTGTGTTGTGGTTGCTACTGTGGTGACACCTAATTTCACTTTTCACCATAGCTGCATGAAGCCAGAGGGTTTTTGATGAGCAACAAACAACCTTAAGGAGTGAATATGAGGCTGCAATGAGCTAAACATTTTTGTATGATAATCTCCCAGGACCACATTTTTCCTCGAGGTGGTCAGAAAAAAACAATTTTGTGGGCCACCTAAGAGTTTAATGTGCAGAGAAAACATCGGTGTTAATGTCATGAAAAACGTCTGGAAAGTTCCCTCAACCCCAAAACCCATCTTAGGTATGCAGAAATGCTTCTGGTTACACGAACTGGCCAAAACAAACAAAGGAGGAAAAACACATACAGAGGGAATCTCAAATACTCGTCAGACACACTTCAATTTGTGTGAATAGAGAGGCTGAGGAGTAAAAATAGAGGCACACACTCACATATGCAAGGACACCCACACATTTAAATCTTTACCATCCCGTGCAAATTCATTAGTAAGGGCATTTATGCACTGGACAACAGAGCTTTTATGTTCAAGTTTTTCACTAATTAAATTATATAGCTTTCTGATTTGTGTTTTTTTTAAGACATCTGTTTGTCTGATGAAATCACATGTCTGGGAAAGTTAGTTGTTGGAAGATCAACACAAAGCATTTTACAGCAGCCAAGTTTTGCTTCCCAACAAGAGTTTTTCCTACAAGGGCAATGCTGTTTTTTTCCCAAATCTGCTCTGTCTTGCTCTCTGCTAATATATCTCTTTATCCTCCGTTGATTATTAAAAGGTACAGTGTGTAGGATTTGGTGACATCTAGTGATGTAGTTGCAGTTTGCAACTGACTGAGTACCCCTCCGCTAATGAATCTGCAAGAGAGTTACCGTTACAGTTAGTTTGTTGAGGTCAAAGCTAGATTTAGTTTGAGGTGATCTCCTAACAGTGCTAAATTCGGCAAGGCAAAATGCATTCAGAGTGTTGTACTCATTTGCAAAAGAGTAAAGAATGACAAAATAGAGCCTGCGTACTGTCTCCCCTCCACACAGCTGGTCAATCACGGCATGAAGTTTGTGTAAATGTCAGAAAGAAATACCAGATGTACACATGACGTAGGAAAGGTGTGTGTGGAGAGGGTTTCAAACATAGTTCAACCATCGGATAAGCACGTTGGCATGCTGGTGCCCTTAACTTGGTACTCTCTGTCACCACCCTTGTGGTTGTATGTGCAGCTAATCTGACGCATACAGCTAACATATTGTCCTGAGGTGTGTAAAATGAGTGCCTAAGTGTTTGTGAAAAAGAAAAGTTGGGGATTTGTCTTGGCGTGCAGCCTCTGTCTGTGTGTGTGTGTGTGTAGCCTCTACTGGAGTGCACACACACACACACTCACGTTGTCCTCCCTAAAACCCCAGGCTTAACACAGCAATGTGGTACTAACAAGTGTGTGACAATATGAGGAGACTCCCACCATCTACCGCACCACCACCACCACTCTCCTCCCTTCTCACCCACTTTTTATCTGTCCTCCTTTCTCCACAGACTGTACACAACCAACGGTCTGCCTTATATGTACAGTCCTGTCTCTGCACATCACGCCACACAGCAGCACTGGAGTCAGAACAAAACCTCCAGCAGGATGTTGATGTTGGTATTAATACAATGGATATTAATTAAACCACCAGGACAACATTCAGGACCATTCACGCCATTTATTCTTTCCTGTCTCTCTCCTTATTACTCCACTCCACTGCCCAAGTGTGTGCCCATTTATTCTTATATTATTGCTCTTCTGCAAAGTCTAAAAATCTAGCCAGCAATGCACACACACACACACACACACAAACATTTAATGCAGTGACACAGTCCCCTGTGTCCTCTGTTTTCTTCAACGAGCCTTGTAAATAGATTATCGAGGCAAAATCTAATAATGAAAGGTAATAGGTGGTGTATAGCTGTGGCTAATAGCTGATATAAATCACATTGCTCTGACAGAAGGGGAATGCAAAAGCACAAATAAAATGTACAATGTGCATGAGTTTTAATTGAATCTGTAGTGTCTGATTGTGTTACCATTTAATCACTTTAAATGTCATGAGGCAACTGTGCGATGGAAGACGGGACTGTGGTCCTTCTGTATCAAGCAGTAGGCCAGTTTCATTCATTTATTATTTTGTGTCTACGTCCTGATGTGTGCGTTACACTCTCCACTAGCATCACACTGTTGTTGTCTGCTTTCGTCACGTGACATACCTGCAATCAGTTCTTCTTCGCTGCTCTAAAACAGTAGTTGCCAGTGGCACAATGAAGGCTACTGTTTTGGAGTGGTGAGAATTGATTTCCAGCTAAACAAGTTAATTTTTTTCTGGGTTAATAGATGATGGTATCAGATCGGTGCGTACTCGCCGATACCTTAACCCCGAATTTTGAGCAGTATCGGACGCACTTCCTAAGCTTGTATCCGAATCGGGACAACGCTAGCTCCAGGTGTTTGTTATGTTGCAACACTAATCACAGTTCACCATCTCTCTTAACCACAATTACACACACACACTATGCAATGCTGATACCAATCACAGAGGGGTGCAAATACACACTGGTAGAAGCTGAGGTCATTGCTACTGGTGGTGATACATCTGTTTTAATGAGGGGGTGTTACATTGTGTCTGTGCATGCTTACTTCTGTGTGTAGGTGTGTGTTTTCATTTTGATTTGACTTCCCAACTGTCAACCCAAAGTCATGTGGGGTCCGCTGGGAATCTGTGCCTGCCTCTATGAGTTTAGCGGACCACATCTCACCTACATGCTGATGCAACACTTCACCAACTTAATGTGCCTGTTGAGTCTGACTATATTAACTAAAAACAAAAAGTACTTTATATATTAAATGAGAACAGACCCACTCTTAAAAAGACACGTGTTTTGCCAACGGCGGGGAGGTCACACAAACTGAGTCACTTTATCACTGTCTCATTAGTTGAGTTGATGGAAAAGAAAATGGTTTTTGGAGCTGTGTTGCCTGCGCACTTCATTAGCTGTTATAATAACTGACAATAAAGCAGTGGGGGAGCAGGAGAAAGGAAGCCGAGACAAGAGGAGACGACAGGAGGAGATGATGAGAAGAGAGGTGAAGGGGAGAAAGATGTCCTGCCAATGTCTGTGTAACAAAGCCTCTCTGTATGTAATTGTCTCGTGGTGAGTGTTGTGGTATTTGGCACCGGGAGTACTGTGAAACTCAAACCATCGCTGCGGACTGTCCCTTTAATGTGGCAGGCGACTAAACGGTGCCCTGTCATCAGCGTGCATTTGCTTGCCGTGGTTTTGTACAATCAAACACTCACACGCAGGCACACAAACGTAAACGCGTGCACACCCACACAACCGCAACGCACACAAACTATACATGTTACGAGTTACACAATACCTTTTCATCTCACCAACGACATTGTGTTTCTATATGTGAATACGCAGTATGTATATATTCAATTACACACACAGGAGTAAAGCTGTACTAAGCAGGCCGCTCTCAGCAAGACACAGAAACCTGAGTGGCTGCACAGCTAACTAAACATAGTCAGTAGATAGACCGAGGAGCCGGGGCTGTAGCATCGCCAGCTACGGCTAAAAGGTGAATTTCATTAAAGTTGGGTCACTCTCCAACAGGGAAAGAGAGGGAGAGGAAAGGAAGTAAAACGGATAAAATGAAACAAAGGAAAAAAGAAAGGGAGAATGAAAGAAAGCCTCAGGGAAAAAGGAGTTCAGTAAACTATCATCACCCCTGATTTCAGCCCAATAATGAGCCTCTTTCAGCGTGATAACTTCCTGCTACTGATGCATACTGATAGAGCCACGCTACCTGAATGCTGTCTGCTCGGTCAATCAAAACCATTCCCTGCCTGCAGACAAAACAAGTGGTGCAATCACCATCCATCCATCAGATAAGAAACAGATGTTAGTCACGGGGCTGAGCTCAAATAGACACTCAGATACACTACTATATGAACACATGTGGGTGTGTGGGTGCGCACGCACACATACACACACACGTGCAGCCTTTGTAGGTTTTTATATTTCATGTTGTTGTGGAAAAATAAAGCTGTGTCTATGATTTGTTTAGAACTACTCCTCATTGTATTTATGACTTTTTAAACATCCTTGATTGGTCACCATAATCATTATCTCGACTAAACTGCTCAATCACGTCCAGAAACTACCGTCTTCGTTCTTGCTCCGTGTGTTTAACAATGTCTGTTTTTGTGTACACAGAACCCTCCGTGGGACGGATGTTGTGGGAGATTCGGCTTTGCAAGAGATGAATTAAACAAACCAGATCAAAATGAGAGAGTTAAAAATAAAGGTCAAGTTCAATAAAGTCTCATGTTGAGGATCTTCCAAGTCAGTGTATCTTGGTGGGGGAATAGGCGGATGTCGGCTTTCCAAGCCCGGAGGAAACTGAGGAGAGGGGGGGGGGAGATTTGACTGATAACTCTGGGCAGAAAACTTTATGGATCTGACTCAGTTGTTCCCGCAGTGCTGACAGGAGAACTGCAGTTTCCTCCGTCAGGATATGCAGATCTAAACCTGGGCAGCTCCAGGAGACGTTGCCATCCTCACCACAAAATAAATAATCTTATTAAACTGGCAAGAACCCTTATTGATCAAGGAAGGGAAGGAATGAGCTTACCAAAGTCTATGTGGGAGAGCCAAGCAGCCTTTAAGGCGTGTTTCATGTCCATGCTGCATCCTGCAGTCCATTTTCTTGAGGTTTTGGAGGTGGAGTGTGAGTTAAATCTGACTTCTCAACAAGTTGTTTTCTACAAGTTGTAGAAATATAGAAGCCATTATTTGACTATGAAACACCCGGAGATCTAACGCACATCAGTCCAGTGCAGGATCCACTGACAGTGGAGTTAATGATGCGTTCATGTGTGCATGATGGCTACCATACGCATCCTGTGTTCCTTCAAAGCGTTGGATGTGTGCATCCTCAGATATTTACACCCATTAAGCCCATCGGTGGTTGGGGCATTGTATCAGCATTGTATGTCAAGTAAAGTCAGCAGCAAACAAAAAACAACGAGGATGATTTTTCTGCTGCAATCTCCTTAATAGTAACAATACAGTAACCCCGTCAAGTGTTGAGATCCGGTGAGCTTTGATGGCTGAAACAGTCCACCAATCAAAGCTTTTGTAGGTGAGATTTAATGCAGAATTCACACCAGGCAGCAGCAACGTGTTGCTCGTAGCAATAATACATTTTTTTGCACCCGGGAGGCGTGTTCATGTGTTCAAGCAGGAAGAAATTCTTTGTAACATAGGTCAACATGTCACAGTAGTCACAGGATCTGTTCACTGATTGGCTGCGGGTCCTACCTGACCGCTTAAAGTTAAACATTTCCCTACTTTTAGTTTTGCCGCACTTCGTTGCAGAATCACAGCTTTTCATAGCCATTGCATTGCAGCTTGCCGCAGGCCTCACTTCGCCACTGCTCTGGTGTGAATTTGGCATAACAATGGGGATATCATCTTCCTACATGACTTGGTAGCTAACGAACAACATCCATTAAAAACAGTGACAGGCCTTTTTTGTCTGAAATTGTCGCACGTTTAAAAATAAATACGACCTCACGTTGTGTCAATCACGTTCACACACAGACATTAAAACTTTTTCTGAACAGTTTAGATTTTCTGCATTTTGTCGCATCCGTCAAAAGCCAAAATAGGGTTGTTTGACCACTCAGAGCCACCATCCGTGCAAACTTTATCATCCAAAATGGCATCTGATAAACATTAATTCCCCAGCACAAAATACTTTACGATACAGAAATAAAATAATACAGAGATTGTGGAAGGTGAAGGAATTTGCTTTACCAGAAATAGAAAACAAGAAGAGGACCCTATCGGTCTTGTGAAAATTCGGTGATCACAGCTCCGTTACAATCTGTGTCCTTTGGTCTTGCTCCTGCAGCACATCTGCAAACAACTCTGGGTTTCTACTACACAAGAACGCACTTCATACCTCCTGCATTTGCCCCCAAATGGGATGGGGAAGCCTGGCCGAGTCAAACTGAGCAAGTAGATGCAATAAGAAGGTCACCATAGAAGGCTGAAAGACACTTTGATAAACGTATGGAGCAAATGTACTGTAAGAAGCACATTTTAAAGTTCCACTGGTAGATGTAGCTAAAGACAACTAAAAGTAGGTCAGTGGAAATGAGAGAAAAGCAGTGCACCTGTGACTGTATCCTCACATGTTGAGTAGATCAATGTGTAATTCGTTCCATCAATTATCCTCTACAGTGGCCTACACTGCCTGGGACGATGGGTGTTGTCTGGGTTGCAGAAGGTGACCACTCACAGAGGATGTGTAATCTTTAACACATCATTGAATGGCAACACATGTGGGGGTACAGTTCAACGCACCATGTGTTAATTGGACTGTGAACATATCATCATGTATTGCTTGTAACAGATGTGTTCACAGCTATTACAGTTTTGCTGGTAAGAAGTTTGTTAAGGATGTGTTGTGTGTGTGTTTACGTGAGCCTTTACCATCACTAGAGGTGTTCCATGAAGTGGTAGCTATCACACTGGGGTCTTGGGGAAACTCAGACCCTGTAAACAAGAGGAAATGGAGAAGACTATTAGCATGTTTTGTGGCTGTTGGGCTCTACCTCTTTCAATTGCTATTTCACTAGACGGATCATGAACCCTACAATTAGAATAAATGTGGAAGAGCAAGTGAAATAATGACAAGCTGTGAGCTTCAGCACCCTTCACAAATACAGACTGGAGATGTGAAAGACAGTCACTCTTTGTGAATTGACTCTTAAAAACATGCTGCCACTTACTCAAAGAACCAAAAGTTTCCCCATTGGTGCTAAGTGGGGAAGCTGAGAAAGGTTCAACCTTCTGCAAGTGTTGCATAAGACTCAACAACATAAAAGTACTTCAAACAACATGGGGAAACTGTCACAGTCAGCGGCTTCCCTATTCTCTATGATAAAACATGCTGCCGGGACTTGAATGAGATAAACGATGGATGGAAACATCCCTCGGGAAATTAAATACTAGAGGCAAGAGAAGAAAATAACAGCTCAATGCTAAACACACCCGTAAGTCTGACTTTGAGCCTGTACGTGTGAACGGGGGTCATTTCAAACTGCAACAACAGACACACTCTCGCCCAGACCTTCTGTGCCAATGGGATGCCCCTAAATTTAAAGCCACGACAGCAGAAAGGCTATATTCAATAATTAACGTATCCTCATACAAACGGTTATCTTAGGACATCTTATGAAAAGTGTGTTTTCCTACGAATGTCCAGCAACGTATGTGTCAATATCCATTCCAGTCTTTTCAAAATAAACTTCTCTCTTCAAAGGAAGCAACTTGATTGGGTTTAGACAACAAAACTACTTAGTTGGGTTTAGGTAGAAAGGATCATGGTTTGGGTTAAAATAAGTGCAAAAGTGGCGTAACTTAAGTATGGAAGTTACGTGACAAATAAATCAACGCTGCCTTCTGGTTTCACACGGGATACGAACCGCGGTCTCCTGGGCTTATGTTCGGTGATTTTTGACCAACCCATCAATCCATCCCGACCTCCTCCTTACGCTGGGTTTGTCATTTTACTCTCTGGTTGACAATTACGTGGATTGCAAACAAATTTGTGGGATATACACAAATTACAGTGCATTACCTTTCGTAGCTATAGCTATGAACGGTGCATGAGAACAGCCTGCTATAATTTAAGTCGAACAAAGTCAAATAACAAGGTAAACATCTGTGTGGTGACTAATGCTGCTTATTATCATTTATGAAATAAAATATCTCGATGTCGCAGCCACTTTTCAGCGTAACAGACTGCACAAACACACACTGCTTTAAGAGTTTCCCCATCTTAAATCTTGCGATAGCATTGTACATTTGCTGGTGCAGATCAAAAGGTTTGAATGTATAACAGGGAGCCCATCAGCGAGCCATGTGGACCTAATGCTGCGTTATTACCAGCTGACGACAGAGCGGCCCTCTGCTTTTCATTACGGGGAGAGAGGAGACAGCAGAAAATGGGCTTCAGTGTGCACTGCCACGGGTCACAAGGTGAGTCCTGACAAATGAAACAGCCTGCGCAGGGCTTAAACATGCAGGACTGACATGGATGGGACATGAAACAGTTTTATCTTTGCTGTTTCTTTGGACGCCAGACAACTGACAAACACGCATATGTTATCCCACAGTCACAACGAGTTCTGCTTTTCAGGTTGTGTGCATGTGTTTAGCTCTGCGCAGGCTGGGATAGTTTAACATGATGAATGAGCAAATGGCTCAAACACATGCAAAACCGCAAACGTGCATACACACACACACACACATTTATCTGTAAACATAACCTTCCCTGCACATACTGTACTCATGTTGCAGCAACACATTTAAAAAGTCAGTTTATGCATGAATTTCAAACAACAACTTGCAAACATTATTGTTATGTGTGTGTGTGGCATGCGGGGTGACATTCGGGGGAGAAAGTCTGCAGTGAAACGAGACCGGGCGCCCGACACGGGGTCATGCTAATTGGGTGATAATGTGTTGTTTCACACGTGCTGTGCCGTGTCAGGACGGTAATGACTGTGTGTGGTGGTGCTTGTGAAATGAGCTGTGTTAATGAGCAGCTCTTTGGGCCTCTGCACCTGTTAGTCAGGGAGTCTGGAGGCTTGGCAGCAGGCGAACAACAACAGGCGGGCAGCTTTATGAGGGTCAAGATTGTTTCAGATATGCAGCAAAACTGGAGGAGTTAATCTAAGATAAAGATAGCTAACTTATAATTAAAAAAATATCTGCTAGCTATAGGTTGTAATATCTTTACCCTTTGCTTTCATATGCTTCTGAGTTGTGTTATGGGACCCAAAACGACTGGTTTGATGAACTGAATGGTTTGTTCCTGGAGGCTCCTAAGACGACAGTGTATTATGGCGAGCCTTGGCCCCGAGGTGAGTCTAAATTCTCTCTGTGTTCTGGGCTGATGGGCTTAAAGAAACACAGAGCTCTGTGGTTCACAAAGGACAGAGGAGAGGGGACGTCGCAGCTCACTGGCTTCACTAACACAAAACTAGCCAAGTGCAGCCAGGTGAGAGTTCAATAGAGGGGCTGGAAGTGGGGATACGAGGGGAGAGGGAGAGGGAGAGGCGTAACATTAGGAAGTTTATAAAAACGCTATGGAGTTGGCATCATTTTTTTTTGAAGAAGAAATGGTGTATTTTCAAGACTAGTTAAATTTTTTTTGCGATTTAGGGTCAGTCCACTTTTAGGAAATTTATTTTTTTAAGGAATAAACCGTGGCACATATGATTTTTTTTATATTATAGGGCTGTCAAAGTTAAAGCGATAGCGCGTTAACGCAAATTCGTTTTGACGCTACCTATTTCTTTAACGCATTAACGCAACGGTTTTAGCCAGTTTTATTCCTTCATTTTTCTCTCTCTTCCACTTTATCTCTTCTCTATTTAGGTCACATCTGTTAGTTCTCTTTCATTGAGACAATCATCTGGAATATCGGGGATGAACTGCAGAGTAATTTTGAGATTAGCTCTCTAATGTTTTGCAGTAACAGAGGGAAGCAATTGTGTAAGGCCCATTTGTTAATGAGGGCCTAAAAATAGGCACCTACGCAGCAGCGCCTGTGTCAGTTTGGATCAATGGTTTTTTTGCCGTTGTGGTTCTGGTCCCCTGATTGGATCATGATCCTGACTCTGATGTTCTCCCATATGTTAACTGGACCTCTTTATTATATAAAAGATTCTCGTCTGCCTTTATCAATCACTGAAAAGGATGAAAGGGTTTAGATAGTAGAAAGAAGGAAGAAACTATTGATACTTGTCTGACAAGAGTCTGACTTTTTTTTAAAATAGCGGAGATACTAACGTTAAAGGAGTTGCCATTCAGTTATTATTACGAGGCGTTCAAAGTCTGTTCGGGAAAAAGGACTATTGGGCGAAGGAAAATCACAACGTTATCATGATGTGTTCAAATGTAACCTCGTAAAATTAAGTTTTTGGCGAGAAACTTGATTAAATCCAGTTGTTTGAAGGAGATGTTTTTACAGCAGATCTAAAATGTTATTCCTTCATTTAGCGCAGAGATTACAAAAGTGGCAAAAGTTAATTTCAGACCCACACTACTGTACTGCGGCATTTTAGAACCCCTAAAACGGAGACGTTTGAAAAAGCTGCTGACGCCGTTTTAGAAAGATCTTAAGTATCAAACGAGACCTTTTATTAAACGAAATACAATACTCCGTTGTTTTTTCTGTCACTAAGCAGCCAGTTAAACACAAGTTAAACAGTTAAAACAAAAACGATCTCTGTACACACGAGAAAACGTATTAGTGTGGAAGTAGCCTAAAATGTTTTGCTGCCAATAGCGATTATATACCACCATCAAACTAGAGGTCAGTTTACAAGACAATGATAACATCACCGCCATCACTTCATACGTACAGTATGTGTTTCACACCTACAGCTCCTCCTGAAATCCCCATAAATTTATCAGCATCGCTCAAAGTCTGTTTCGTGCCGTCTCTCCAGCCAAGAGCCGAGCTACCTTTTAGCTGCTTGTCTATGATTTCACATCACTTCCATTTTAGTCACCTTCCCAGAACTATTAGTGCTCTGATTGCATCTCAGCCCATTGGTTTTTTATTAAAACTACGATTATCTCAACTGTTAAAAACCAAAATTCTACAGCAATTTCCAAAGAAAAGCAATATAACCTGGATCTTAACCATGCACATATATCCATAGCAGGCAGTGATATATTGGATGGATATTCTGGATGTTTGACAACCTATAATATAGTATCACATCCCCCTCTTGGCTGGTATTGTATGTTTCACACAACAGAAAGTTCTGGACCTTCTTCTTTCATTTGCAACTCTGTGCCACCATCCTAGTGGCAAAATATACAGTAAATGGTTCACATGAAGGTGCCTTTGAGAAGCCCAGACATCAAATCTCCACACAGAAAAGTTCCATGAGAGCAGCCTCTGATCCTCATCCAGCTGTATTTGGCTTACGATGATAAAAATCACGCAGGGACATGAGCTTCACTCGTATAAAGCTCTGGTGTGACTTTACTGTGACAGTGTGCAGCATGTGGGAATTAGTGCAGAACGTCAAACTCATGGGAATGAGCGAGAGGCCGGAGGTGAAGTAAAGGAGAAAGTGAGAAAGAGGGAGCCAAGCTGAACCAAATCAGAAATGTTCAATTTGAGCGGTTATGCATAGCAACTAATATGCTGTTATATGGTCTGGGGGGCTGTGTTTGGAGCCAGGGTGGTTGGTGTGGTGAGTGAGACTGATGTATGAGCTCTCCCGCTCTGTTATTAGGGCCTCTCCCAAGGTCCTCTTCCATCCCTATTAGCTGGAAAACTAACCTAACTCAGAGGTTATCTGGAAAGAACAGCAAACCCAGCATTTTCACAATAAAGCCATGTCATATTTCTGTTTTAAAGAGGTGAAAGATAGATGAGGAAAATTCAGGAATGATAATCATTTCCTTTTCCAATTTGTCTTCATCAGATCTATTTTTTTGTCCAGCAAGTTTCTTTCTATCTCCTTGTGTCCTTACTCTCTCTCTGTCTTTTTATTTTTTTAATTTAGGTGCTGCTAACGAAAAAATTCTCCTCCCAAAATTCTCTTGATTTTTCCTAATAACCACGGTCTCATCTCACTGAACTCCTTACCAAAAGGAAGTAAAGTATTCAAGTGAACATCTATTCCTTTTGTATACCCAACTATGCAGTTACAGACAATGAGAAGCTAGTTTTGCATGCATATAAGGCTCAAGCTGTCTTAATGAATTATTAGCGCTGCACAATTAGGCTGAAGATTGGAAAAGGAGCGGAAAGTTACAGTCTTGGCGAAAGGACAGGGATTTGAGAAATAAAGATTATTTCGTGCCAAGAGGAAGAGAAAAAAAAAGAGTGAGGGGGAGAAAAAAAAAGTGAGGCAAACGAGAGTTGAGGACTTTGGAGATAAATGGAGGGAAGAAGACTTGGAAAATGTGAGAGTGAAGAAAAAAAAAAGACAGCAAGGGAGAGAGAAAACAGAGACTTCATAATAAACTCAGAGTGAAGGCGCTTGTAAAATATGCTTTTTAAGAAGTGGGCTTCTGTCCCACCACGCTGGTGTTGGCTGGAGAGTTTATTCATTGTGTCAGATGTAAATAACCGTTAAACTGGTCATACATGGCCGTCGCAGAGTCGAGGGACTGATGGCCTGCCACGGGGAAGGAGAACACAGAAAATAGATGGTAACGAGTGGTTCCAGTTTATTAGATAAAACCTGCCAGGCTTACTTTATTATTGGGTCTTACGTCGTAGTTTTGGCCATTTCTATATTTAACAATATAGTTGCCAAAGTAACTGCTGAGATCTGGGAACACAGCAACAGGCACTACAACAAAATCCGCCGGGGCGAGAAGAGCGAGTTTGACGATTTGACAAACTGTAAATGTTAGTATACTATTACGGGCACCTGTAATAATTCTTTGTTGCACAGGAAACTGTTCTGTCTACAAAACTACGCCAAGTAAAATAAATAAAAACAGGAGCAGGATATTAGTCTGTAAACTGCAGTGGATATACGACATACTGTACTGTTGACAGTTTGGGAAATAACTTTACTGTTTGCTTTTTTTTTCTCTTCCAACTTTTTCAAATCTGACTGTTTGAATTCTTGTGTTTCTTGCCAAGTCGTATTTCTTTTTAGGGATATCGATGTGTTCCCAACTTGGTACGAACAATGTTTTTATTACAAATAATGCTAAAACTACCACCAATAAACCTGAGTTGAAATAACCTAAAAAGATCCTTTAAAGAGATATGGAGGGGCCAATACTGCTAGAAAAAACAATAATGATGTCTGTGTCTGAAACCACTACCTTGTTCACTCATTCACAATAGAGTAGTGCAGGAATGAGTCCTAAAACACAGAAATGAGTTACTATTTTAGCCCTTCTGTTTAGATGCCTGAAATAAGGTCTATGGTTAAAACAAGTTTACGTGATTTTAACATTTATTCTACAATGTAAAATACGTCAGTAAATATCCCCGTCGTGAACTTTAAAGCTTTTACATGTCTTAAAAAAGGCGGTTGCTAACAAGTGGTTAAATGAGACGACTAAACATCATCACGCCGAACACTAGTCTGCCTTTAGATGAGTGGTGGTGACGTGAAGTCATGCGACCGTGGTGTAGTTTGTTTATAGCGTAACGTTAGCTTTTACTTCTAGAGATTGCATTTACACGTGAAGATTATCTTGCTGAACATAACGTGCAAGTATCATAAAGGATTGTTTGCCACAGAGTTTATTTTCTGCAATAATCAAAACCCAAAACTCAATAGAAAAATCCCATCGGCTTTTTTGTCGAGGGAACCCGGGGTGATGCTAACTTCCGTGTTGGCCGACAAAATACTTCATCCCTGCACCACTCTATTCCTTATATAATAGACACTAAATTATTCACTCAATCATGAGCAGTAAATGAAGATATCGGACAGCAAATTGAGAGCACTATAAAGCAAATATGGAGTGATTTCAGATCCGGCCGATGTGAACCACCTGTGCATGTGCGTGTGTGCTTGTACTGTATGGCTGCACCTGCGTGTGTGTGTCTGCAGGTGTTTGTTCCCAGGCTCAACTGGAGCATGTAGAGGAATAAAAGCAGG
Organism: Helicolenus hilgendorfi; assembly: GCA_916700815.1. Taxonomy (NCBI): domain Eukaryota; kingdom Metazoa; phylum Chordata; class Actinopteri; order Perciformes; family Sebastidae; genus Helicolenus; species Helicolenus hilgendorfi. The sequence continues at coordinate 14,068 of CAKALG010047253.1, forward strand.
CCCAGTTCAGTGTTCACCTGAGGACATCATGGACCAAAGAACACAGGAACCACTAACAAACACACAGAGGCCTGCATTGCCTCAGAAAATTCTGCTCTGTAACCTTATAAGACCACAGAAGGGGGTGATCGAGAGAGAGAGAGAGAGGAGGGGGAGAGAGATGTGAGCAGGATAGATGACAGGAGGCTGCGTGTCAACCCTTTTTGGATCTGAACAATAGACAACGAGAGAAAGAAAGAGCTCATGTTGCAACAGACATTTGCTCCAACATGAAAAAGCATGGTTGGTTAAAAAAAAAAAAAAAAAAGTAAAAAAGTATTGCTTCCCCTCCAAAAACCACACAGAGGGAGCTGAGCAGGGAGGATATTTTATGCAACGTATACATGTTTTGGGAAGCTGAATGGCATTTGAAATTATAGTTTGGCTTGACCACAAAATTCGCAATAAATGTCGGAGGGAACTTTGGCTCTTTGGGTGTTTTTTAAAATCTTTTTTAAATATCACGGAGCGTGATCAAGCTGACTGTTACATACTTTGCTTACTTACACAACACACTGATTTTTAATATGTAGCTGAACATTAAATCTGAACTCCCAACCACTTCAGAGGGTTTTTTAAAACTGCTGTAGAGCTACTTCAGAGGAAACTTGAGAACTCCAAGAATAAAGCTGACACAGACCAACAAGTGCTGAGCAGGTTCCTTTTAAACAGCGCCTCGTCACTACGCTGAAAATCATCTCACAGCGTCGGGCTCACACGGACAACTGTCACTATCCAGCATTCCTTCCTGAGTGGACGGCACGGTGACGTCCTTAAGAAACACACTGAATCCATCCTTACAACCTCTTGAGATGCTGACCTCTGACCTCTTGTGCAAAATGAGAATTTCCATAGAGGCATCAACGGGGATGTTCTTGTTGTAGTTTTAATCTAAACCAGTAGTTTAACTTCATCTCCCAGTCTCCACCACCACTCTGTCTAACCACACGCAACACAAACCAAGTGGAGGGGGTGCACTGAAACCTTATAGTATCTTCTCTCCCTCACAAGGCCGAATTGGGCCGCAAAGGTCACACTAAAATGTGACCTTTATACCTTAGGATCTCAATTAACTGACACTCGGGTTCGCGCATACGTCAATTATTATTGTTTATTGACTTTTATGGCATTTCAATGGAATCACATCACGATAAAGCGATTGTATTGTGTTTTTCAATGTTTTTATTTTGTTATAATAAAAGTATATTTAAAAACTAATTATCAAAATAAAATGCTCTTGTTTACATAAGTTGTGTCTGATAGAGAGGATAATAGTTTGCTAATTTTATGTCGTCAATAAGTAGGGCTGCAACTAACGATTATTGTCATTGTTGATTAATCTGTTGATTATTTTCTCGATTATTCGATTAGTTGTTTGATCTTTAAAACGTCAGAAAATGGTGAAAACGTCGATCAGTGTGTTTCCCCAAACCCGAGATGACGTCCTCAAATGTCTTGTTTTGTCCACAATTGATAGATATTCAGTTTACTGTCATAGAGGAGTAAAGAAACCAGAAAATATTCACATTTAAGAAGCCGGAATCCGAGAATTTTGACTTTTTTTCATAAAAAATGACTCAAACCGATTAATCAATTAATCAATGCAGCTCTTGATCAATGTGCATACATTTTCCATATCTAGATTTTCAGGGAAATCAGAAAAATCAGGAAAATAATATTCCTGATATAATTGTGATATTAATTCAAGCCACATAGACTAGGTTTAGCTGACAACTTGATAACTGCTAGTCTTCTTTCCTGGTCAAATTGAAGTCCACCAGACTTGTACTTGCATGTCTTTGAAATATGGGAGGAAACCTGAGAGTGCCAAGGAAACCCACGCAAACACACCGCCAACATGTAAACCTGACACAGAGAACTCAAGTCTGTTGGGTTTGCTTGGATTTATGTACAGTGAGGGCAATTTCACACATCTCCATTGCAGGGAAAAAAGGCTGTTATGAATCCAAGTTTATAATAAGCTACAGTCCATCTTACACATTTGTCTGTTTCATCTTGACAGAAACTGTGCTCTTGGAGTAACTTCATGCTGTGCGTATGGCTCTGCAGAAGTCCTGCCTTTGCCCTGGTTGGCCCTATAGAACTACATGAGGCCCACGCTGAACCCCGCTATCCCTGTGAGGCTCTGCAATGGAAACCACACTGATGTAAGGCCTGGTTAGCCCATTTTGGGTGAGGCTCCCCTCGGCTCCTGTTACCAGCGATGTAAGCAGACTAGTGAGGAATGTGCACAAGCATGTGCCATGTTACCACCTACTGTGCAGCTCATCTGTTTTAACCTGACAGGTCCAGTACAAGTGTGTGTGTGTGTGTGTGTGTGCAAGCGCTCAGCTTTCTGGAAAACCTGATCGCTTCCAAGCAGATTGACGACTACCTCCGCAGATTACGTCAAGGTCTCCGGGCTCAGTCTGTCTGCGGAATGTGAATAGAGTCATCGCACCTGCATGTCAGTGTGTCACTTCACTGCAGAGGATGTGCTACTCTGGTGTATTGTGCAGCAATGAGACATAGCGTTTAATGATGTGAATATGGTGCACGTTAACGTGTTGAGGTCTCCGTGTGTCATCATGGGGTCAGGTGTGAAGAATAGAAGATTTAAGACCTAAAGCTAAAGTCAGTCAGGCTGTCTGTGTGTGGTGACATGAATAGAGTCATCTCGCTTGGCTTTTTGTACGTGACTTTTCTGTAAATACTGTATCATGTGTGCCAACAGTGTGAATGGTGTGAATAAGACACATGCCATGTTGCATGCCTGTCTGTCTGTGTGTATGTGTGTGTGTGTGTGTGTTCAGGTGCAGTCAGGGACATGCACACGCTCCATAAGCTCACTGCCGGCGTTCCTAGATTCCTCCAGGATGGATGACAAATTCAAAAGAAGAGGCCCCAGCAGATAGAATCTGGGAATGCCAGGATATAACGCTCCTGAATTTCAAACATGACTCAGATTTAGACATCATGTGACTACAGTTGAGCTGGGCTCCGTTCCAAAACCATTCTTTACGTATTTCCTCACTCTCGCCTCGTTTGCAGGACGTATAATGACTGAATACTGTCGGCAGGCCAGATTAAATCAATGAGAGTATTTAGGGCCAGACGATATTAATGACACACCGAGCGTGACCATCTCAAGCTTAAGATGTTTGATTTAAATGACACATCAAGCACAGGGATGGTGTCACTTGGAAAACATTATTAGCCAGAATGCTACTGCTCCGTCTTCCATCAGGAAGACTGCTTTGACTCTTTTTGACAATATTGCAATTTTTGGTACACATCTGAATATTCCTCTGTTGTTTCCAAACACATTTAAAGGAGCAGTGTGTAACAATTAGAGGGATATATTAGCTTAAATGGAATATAACATTAATAAGTATGTTTTCTTGAATGTATAATCACCTGATAATGAGAGTCGTTGTGTTTTCGTTACCTCAGAATGAGTCGTTTATATCTACATAGGGAGTGAGTCCTCTTCACAGAGTCCGCCCGCCATGTTACTACAGTAGCCCAGAATGACTTGGGCGGAGTCGATAACGTTACTCGCTCCCGTCGCCGCCGCTCTGTCTCTCTTACTGACTTCTCAAAAACTGGCTCTAGATAAGGCCATTTGTGTTTTGACGTCGGCCACCGTAGTTCTTCTACAAACTTGGCACACAGGAGAGGCTTCAGTTGGTTGCAATCTCAACCTCACCGCTACATACCACCAGATCCTACACACTGCACCTTTACGATAAGTGTATTATCAATCATATAAATAAAATTGTCAAGGTCTTTTTTTGCTGTTTAAGCTCTGTAGGAGACGTTTCCACCAAGAACTCCATTCATATAACCATTGTGGTTACAAATTGAACTACTGATGGGTTTCAGACTGCACAGATAAACCATGCTGAATAATTTTGGGATGCTTCTGGGAAACTGGGTGTGAGACATCGTGTCTCCATCAACTCGTGACTCTTAGTCAGCTCTCAGCGATTGACGCCGTAGGATAGGCTCGGCCACAAGATATCTGACTCCAGGCCAGAGAGAAAGTCAGACTGGGAAAGGCGTAGAAATTGAACTAGAGAGAGCAAGTAGAGAAATAAGAGAGGGAGATATACTGTAGAGACAGAGAGAGATGAAAGTGACAAGAGAAATTCATTCCAGTAAAAACGTCCTGTGTTATTCTTATTCTTTGGTTTTCCAGCTCTATATTGCAGACCGAGTCTGGACTGCCAACAGTGAGACTCCGAGGCAAACAGAAAAGCTCTGAGCCTTTCCAGCACGCTTCCCTGTCAATCACACCAATGCTCCACGGGAACTTCTCCTCGTCCCAGGTTAAGAAAATAAGCACCAGCATTCCTCCGCTTGTTTAGAGGGAAAGGTAGCCGGCTGATGAGGAAGACAGGAGGATGGGAGAGAGATGAGCGGTGGGAAGGGAGAAGTGAGAGCTTTGTGTCCCCAGAGAGACAGAGAGAGCTGAAAACAAGCCAGAGTAAAAACCCACAATGTCTGCGTCCAAAAGGCTTTCCGCTACAGAAGAAAAACGTTTCTACAGCCAGGGAAGCAGACAGGAGCATTTCCACATACCATACCACAAAAAACAGATTTCACATACATTTCAAAATGTGCTGAGCGATACAGCATGATTAAAAAAACACTGGTTGATAACTTGTATTTAACAAGTTGATAAGATGTGACACGACTTAATTTGGCACTTTATTGAACAATCACTTTTGTCCATGATGAACTGTTGTGCAGTGATGAATCTGCAATGCGAGCGCTGACAAAAAGAAGTAGGTCTAAGAAGATAATTCAATACATTTTGTGAAGAACTGTGAGGAAAACATGAGACAAAACTATCCAAGAATAGCTCTCCAGCTTAGCTTGTGTTGTTAATGTTGAAAAAGGAAAGGAAAAAGATATAAAGGAAAATATATTGATGATAGATCTGAAGTTTCTTCACATCAAGTCTCAGTTTCAAGGTTCGAGATTCATCTGCAATGTTGGTTTCATTATAGTGAAATACATGGTAAATGTCAATGTAATATTACAGCAATGCTGTGACTTTACATGAAGCATTGAATCCGAATCTGAAACTCAAGACTAAACTGTCCTATTCTGTCAATTCTGAACAGTAGTAACTACATACAACTCTGGCATCTGTAAAAAATGGACGCAATCGAGTAAAAATAATACAGGCCAATAAAAAAAGAAAAGGCGTGGAGGAGTGGTTGTAGTTCAGTTTTCTCATAAAAAAAAAAGTCTCATGCACAACAAATTGTAGATCTTCACTCTTTTAATGACCTGCCCTCTACAATAAAGGTTACAGCGTTGGCCCAACACCAACACTTTCACTCAAAACTGAGCTTGTAATATATATTTTAAGAAATATAATATTAGCACCAGAGTAAAAACAAAGACAATAGCCTTCCACTTTCCACCTTAAGCATAATTAGTACTAAAGTTGCTTGGTAAAAGTGGAGCAATGTAATTCTGACTGCCAAGAATGGGAGTAAATCAAATCTGCATTTATATGCCCTCAAAAGGTAACTCTGAAATCTGATTTAAGCTTGCAGAAAAATGACTATTCCACTGAATTTGACAGCAGTGCACACATATTTAATTTCCTGATGACACTAAATATAATAAATTAAACATATGTAAGTTGTTATAAATGGAAAAAGATTACTGCTACGCTGCTTTACACAAGTGAGAGAGGTTTAATGTGATTCAGAGGCCCAAAAGGCTTCTTTAATGAGAGGGATTTGTCAAAAGGGATTCTCTTATAATGAAATTACTCTTCTGCCCAAATAAGCGAAGAGCCAGATGGACCCAAAGTGTTTGTGTGTATTCACGATGTGTGCGCTGTAGAGACAGATCATCATCTGGAAGAGGGAGGGAGACTGTGGAGGAATGGAGGGGTGGTGAGGGGGGACACACCTGCTCTGGATATACCTCAGTTTGGTGGGAAAAAAAGAGGGTAACAATATGTAAAAAGAAGAACAAAAGAGGAAAAAGAGAGGGAGAAATGTCAGACAGATGTAAGTGATGGAAACTGTGGAGATGATAAAAGGTGAACTTGACGTTGTGGGAAACTCGCTGAATGGAAACAGACTTCTTGGAAAAAGACACCAGGCAAACTGAATCCAATCTGAAGGAGAAAATAGCAGCAAAAACAACAAACAACCCATGAGTTAAATCATACACACATCTCGGTTTGTCTATAAGGCCGGATAAATTGCGTTTAAAATGGTATTTATTTATTAGTAAATGATGGATATACATCCATTTCTGCACTTTTTTTTCTTAAAACCCACAGTGCAAAGTTAAGTTCAAGTTTGTCTTCCTATTTAAAGTCTCATCATTTGTAATTTAAACCAAGAACAATTTATTATGATGATAATTTATGATGCGTGAGGCCTCACAGAGTTCAAAACAAATAACCATGCTGGGTGGAACATCATGAGTGTTTTCCATTGGCTGCGACTGTGTGCTGATTATGAAAACACTTCCACCCAAAGTCTTCTTTTTGGATTAAACATGGAGGACTTCAAAAAAGTAAAGGGGGGAGGAGATGACTGAGGGATTTAGAAAGCCTGGATCGTATTTAAGTGGGCAAAATACAGAAAAAAAAGCAAGAACAAGACGGAGTGCCAGAGAGAGAGAGACATAAAATCTGCCACGAGAGACAAAGACGATCACAGTTCATCTCACATTTCCAAAGCTTGTTGTAATTTCCATCTCATTTCACCAGACGACTGGTGCGGGGGCTGACTAAGCACACCTTGTAAAGCATCTTGCTTCTGCAAACAGAGTCTCACCTCACCTCCCATAAACCCAAGCTCTCTCAAACACACACTTCATAACCGATCCACCTCCACCCCAGACGATGGAAAGGAGGATAGGCAGATGGTGGCGCGGTGAAGAAAGAGGTGTCAAAGGACTACCACAGGCACAAAGATCTCTATTGTATTACCTCATTTCCTGTTCACAATCTCCCAGGTTGCAGAGATGAAATCTGTTAGATCCCTCTGAGAGCAGGATCCAACAGCCTGCTATGCACCTTTATATGTTATTTCTGCGGCAGTTCAGTCCATGGGGTCTTGGCTTGTAGGGATGGGAATCACAAGAGGCCCTACGATACGATATTATCACGATACTTAAGTCATACATTTTAACAATTTTAAACATTTTGCTATATGCTGAGTATTGTGATAACATACATTGCGATATATTGCAATTTATTACCCTTTTTCAACCGCAAATTATGCAGTTTGTCAACATCTGTTTTATCTAATAAGATCTCATCTCAGAGTTTTCATTCACATATCTTGAGATCAGAGGTCAAGGGAACCCTTTGAAAATGCCTACGACAGTTTTTTCCTTGCCAAAATTTAGTGTAACTTTGGAGCGTTATTTAGCGTTCTCCCCGGCAAGCTAACATGACATGGTAGCAATTGATTCCTTAGGTTTTATAGTTTCATATATATACCAGTATATACCAGTATCTCCACTCCAGCTTGAAAACTGAACAACCAAAACAGAATAGTGATTGGCAGATTGATACTTGACGTCCGTGTATCGATACATATTATCACGCAACATATCGCAATACTATGCTGTATAGATTTTCTTCCCCACCCCTATTGGTTTGGGAACCGGAGGGTCTCCAGTTTAAGTTCCTGCACGGACCAAAGTACGCCTCCTGGTCACTGCCGAGGTGCCCTTGAGCAAGACACCGAACCCCAAACTGTTTGCAGTGAGGCAGCCCCCTTGCTCTCACATCTGTTCTGCATGTGTATTGGTCCTGTTTGTGCATGTGTGTATTTGGGCCTCTGTGTGTGAATATATATATAACAACAGGTTCGAAAAAAAATTCCCCTTGCGGGATGAATAAAATATACTTTCTTCTTCTGTCTTTCTTTCTTTCTTTCTTTCTTTCTTTCAGCACTGCAGATGCAACCAGGAAGTGCAATGTTGCACATGTAGTCAGTGATTTAGCTGTGGGCTACACCTGGTCCCAGTTTTTTTTTTTTTTAGCGTGAAGTTGTTTACACTTGCACCATGACTAAGTTACGCTACATTAGGTGCTAATATCCATTCCTGTTTGTACTGTAACCATGGATGTGCAGGCAACAGTCAACTGAGTTTGTGAGGAAATGTGTTAAATGAGATCACAGTGACAAGTGGATGAAGACATTTTCTAGGTTGATTATTTATTATTGATTTTTATGAGACTGCTGTGGATGGAAGTTAAAGAGAACGGGTGGGGCGACAGAATGTGTGCAATATGAGCTCTCAAATGTGGTGAGCTACGTGAAGGCTCTCGTCATGAGCAGGCCTGTGTGTGCGAGTTAGAGCCGTGCATGTGCAGTGTCTATGTATGTGTTAGAATTGGCAGCAGGTTTGGGTACTCTGGCCTTGATTAGGCGTCTCTTTCCCGTCCACCGGTCGCTGAGTGAAGCAGTGAATTACGCTGCCATTTCAGCGGTGTAATTGGGGACACATGCAGCCCTAAACCCCTCCTCCATCCCTCCTTCTCTTCCTCCCTCCCTCCATCTTTAGGTCAAAGCAGCAGTAAGATCAAATGCTCTCCTCCTCAGTGGAGCATTCCTCAATAAAACAACAAGCGGGCAGGAGAGAAGGGGGAAGAGTGAGAAAAAGGAGAAAGAAAGGAAATCAAAAGAGATGGGGCGAGTCGAGCGGAGAGGAGAAAGGAAGGAGACAGAGGTGGAGACAGTGAGAGCATATGGAACATGTTTACAGTAATATCGCTGGGCCCTGATGTTATCGTGGCGCTTCATTTGGTGCATCAGAACAGCTCATCAAATTGCAGTATCGTCTGTCCTCTTCTCTTCCCTGCCTCGTCACTTTTCCTCTCGTCTCTGTGCAAGAGAAACCCGCCCATGCATGCATACTTTTACTTCATTAACTTTGCAGGAATTCCCTTTTTCCTCCAAGCCTGTCCTACCGACATACACTGTAAACTGTGTCTCTCTTCTGTACACATTACGCAGTGTGTCCCGGGTCCTTCTCAAAGCAATAAAGCCATGATGGGGCTCAGGTCTGGTTCATGCTAACATAAACAATCCTCCCTCCTCTTCAAACGACGGAGAGACAAACAGAGGTTGAGAAATGGGCTGCCGGGGCTTCTGAAAAGTCCACTCGCTGGAGATACGCAGTGACGAATGTGGACACAAAAATAGTTTGGATGAAAGCGACTGCGTAGTTGGGTGAGAGAACAAAACAATCTATCACGAGTGTAGGACGAAGATGAAGGGATTTTTCCCCAGTTCTTTGATGATACAGTTGGAGTCTAGTGACGCACGCGGTTCTGCCATGTCAGACTGATTTCACAGGTTTCTTAGCTGTTTTCTGAAAGGCAAGAAACTGCTGTCTAAAGGTGGAGGAAGCCATTTAGGGGATAAACTGAACCCGGGCCTTGGATATTAGATTTGATAGATTGTGAGACGGTCAGTGGGAGCAAGTGAGCAAGAGAAAAAGAAACAGAGACAGAGACAGAGACAGAGACAGAGACAGAGAAAGATAAGCAATGAAGAACTCTGATGAAGTAGAGAGATGTACTATTAATTCTACAGTGTGTGTGTGTGTGTGTGTATGTGGTGTGTGTGTGTGTGTGTGTGTGTGTGTGTGTTGTATAGCTGCAGGCTGCAGACAGACACTGGAGTGTGTCAGACTCCACATCTGGTGGATGGGATCTGTTAGCTCTCCGTGCGTCTGCCTATTATTATATAGTATGGAGCCTTTGAACTGAGCAGCCACTGCTGACGATCACCAGACTCCAACGCACCGGGTCATTCCCTGATTTTAAAAAGGGAGACGGGCCGCAATCCTTTCTCACTAAGTGTTTTCGCGCTGTAAAGACACAGTACAGTATGTTGATTTCCCCCACAAGGTCAGAATATTTGACAGCCAAGTGGAAGGAGAGGGAAGAAGAGAAAAGTTGCAGGAGCATTTTCGGAAAAGTACCTCATACTGTATCATGGAGGACAATTCCTGACGTTGCATGGAGGTGGTGGAGACCAAAAAAAGCATGCAGTTAATTATCCTTTGTTCCAACCCACTACCATATTGGATATAAGTTGTGACTAAAGAGTGAAACTTAAAGGAAAGGCGAAAGCCAATGTGTTGCTCCACAAAAACCTGCAGACCAGCTGGCTCCAACAACTGTTTCTTGATGTGCACCTGTCATCACTTTGTATGGAATGGCCTTGATATATTGATGAAGTGCCTCAGCACATTTTGATACACACAAGGCCTTCATAAGTCTCTCACAATGGGAAACTGAAGGTGGTGTGTACTGGGTGGTTCTCTTGAAATATATGGAGACATTCAGCTCTTCCTGCTGTTTCTACTATGAGTCAGTCCCCAGAATTTAACATTACAAAGACTTGTTTCTGGCGCTGACAAACAATTTGAGACGTTAGGTTTAAAATGCGTTGTTGCAAACCCCACTGAGAGGTCCACCAAAAGCCAGTGCAACGGTGCGGCTCATTTATGGGGTTTTAAACGTTTTTTGACAAAAATTCTATGCCACAAAGAAATGAGAGGTATCACACATCATGCTATATGAACCTCCAGCCCGGTCACAAGAAAAGGCGTATGAATGACACAATAATGCGCAAAGAAAAAGTGTGCAATGAGAAAGCCGTTCTTGCTTTTGGTATGCAATTTGTACGACATGTAGCCTGTACTGACTGCAATGTAAATGCATCCGTGTATATATGCTACGCTCAGAGCTAGTGACGTAGAATAAAAAGTGAGAAAGACAGCTTATGGTGGGTTGGATGGGTCCAACAAACACAGGACTTTCAACCAGGAATCCGGTGTTTTGTTTTGTAAGTTAGGTTCGTGACATGTTTTTTAATGACGTTTGTGACTTGTTTTCCATACTTATGTTACGTTGTTTCCGTACGTATTGTAGTTTACTTATTTTAAGGCCAACTATGATGTTTTTCCTAGACCTAACTAAGTGGTTTTGTTGCCCTCTGCTGGTACTGCATCTTCATATACAGTATGCGTGTAATATTCACGCCTCAGCAGGGCAAAAAGGTATCATGGACCCGCTATCTTCTAGCGTACAAGCGGGTCTATTACATGCTTTGGCGTGATACTGGGTACCTGGAACCTCTCAGTGTCTCCAGCCAGACGCTTGTCAGGGTCAAGGCTCATAAGCTGGAGTGATGACATCCTCCTGATGAGCTGAGCACACAAAGCTAAATAGAGAAATTGCTGGAGAATGATCCGACCAGTACTGATGACATTTACAGCCCCACCTCTGTTGGTGACAAACTAAGTTCATATGTGTAGAGTATACAGTATGTGTGTACTCTTAGCATG
>CAKALG010047254.1:9468-28610 GCA_916700815.1 Helicolenus hilgendorfi
AGAAACATAGCAGACTAGGTAGACAGAGGGATGGCGCCGCTGTCAAAGATAACGTACTCCAAAACGTTATACCAGCAAAGACAGAGAGACCCTGGGTCAGAGGTGAGGAATGGTATGTGATGGAACCTATAAAAGATGTCTCCTTGGGTCCTAATTTATACACGTCTCCTATATGCCCTAATATGAATATGTGAACATGTGTTATACACACGTGTTAAGACTAAGACAAGCCGCTTTATAAGGAGTGGTTTTGTGTAGGTCCAGCGGAGTCTCATTATTCGGCTGGAGTCTCTCCAAGTAACGTGTTACTTGATTACGATACTGAACTTATTGTAATAAACTTGTTATACAACTAAGCCAGTGTCGGCGGAGCTTTTCTTCAAACATCTTCAACTGCATCATCAACTGAAGACAACACATCTCGGCGTCACTGAATATACAACAGAACTTGGCGTCACGAACAGGATGAGAAGACACAACAATATCAAATATGTTAGCCTTGATTTTGGTGAAATTAGTATGCCAAAGACGGGATGGTGCAGCCATAAATACATCTTGAGTCTTGGGTTTCAATATTTCAGGTGGTGTAAACATCAGATAGCTCCAATAAAGAAGTGGCACAATTTTAACAACTGCTCCCAGTGAAAATCTCAAAGGCCAACTGCTGTCTTCAACCTTTACTGGACGTGTGTTTAACTAGCAAGCATAGCCACATCTGCAATGTTAAAGCTTCTGTCTTTCACAGACTGGCCAACCTTAGCATTCTCCACTCAGTACCCCTGACATCACATGAAATAAATGCATGAAAAAAAACATAAAGTTAATACAAACTTACTGCTGTTCAAAGCTGCCAGTGTAGCTGTGAAGAAATCATTTCCCTCTGATTTTCCACTCTCTTAAATGTGCTGCTCAATCCAGCATCTGCCTTGCAATGCCATTATTTTACCTTTAAATAATAATGATGATAATAATAATAATAATAGTAATAATAGTGTGGAGTCTTTCTTATTTTATCCAAGAAGGCAGACTAAATACTGGGAGAAGCCAGACGCAGCACAGCATGATATGGAGAAAGACTTTATAGCTGGGAGCAGGACTGTTTCCTCCCTCAATATTGGTCTGATTAGTTTGTTTGCACAACAGTATGGTTACACAATCATACAGTAATTTAAAACAATAATAAAAAACTTAAAAAGCTAGAAGCTTTTACAAAAAACTTTTATAAACGACCTCAAAATCAGCAGAAAGACGAGCAAACCAAATGCTGGACTACGATCAGACACTGACGTAACCAGGGTGATTAATAATGATGATGACAAATATGATGAGAGATGACGTCTAGAAGATGTAAAGTAAAACTCGGAACAACCTTTGGGACACAGAAATAATTAAGAAGTGATTTTTTTTCTGCCGTTGCAGTTGGTCCACGTCATAGCACTGAAAATCTCCCTTCTTGATAGGAGGATGGAGAGATCTGTTGAAGTGAGAGGGACATACATTTTACATGATGGAAATACCTCCTGGAAACTCACCGGTGGTGGCGAAGGCGGTGGTGGTGGTGGGGGGACTTTACTTGCTCATGCGTGTGAGGTGCGTTCATTATTATTCCATGCCTTCCTCGGCTTGACTAATGGGTGCACTGGGCCCTGTGCTTTCACGCTGGGCTGGAGGAGGCATGGAAATAAGATACAGGGTGTGTGTGAGTCAGTCAGTGGTCATTACAAATTAACAGCTGGTAACCTAAAGACTGTATGCAACCAAAACCGCTGAAATTCAATTAGGAGAACTTGGAAAGGAGTATAAGTTAAGTTATGTGTTCCCATGTTCTGTCTGGTGATTAATTATTATGTGCAGGATTGCTAATTATTAGCTATGAGGGAATTATAGGCTACTTTATTATACGATACAGTGTCAGTTTACTATGCAGAGAGTCGATTAGTCGACTAATCAGTCGTTTTGGTCTTAGTCGACCCTAAACTATTACGATAATGAGTTTCACTGCATTTGGTGACCTTTTTGGTGACCTCTTTTGTCAGGGCACGGGAAGTTATTTTTTTAACACTTAGCATTTATAGCATTATAGCATTTACAGTATAAAGGCCTGCATATGTTAAATAAGCACCTTAAAAGGGCTCAACCATAAGCTACAATGTCCCTGAACAGTCTGTGTTAATATGGTCTGTTATCCAAATATTCCAGCCACGGCTGATATGTAATCAAAGTGTGGAATCTTGACGTGCAAATGTGGTTTGAAGAAAAAGCGTCTCTGTGCGGCTGTACTCAGGGACAGTGGTGCTTTGAGTGAGATCTTAACATTATTAGCATACTAACATGCTCACAATGACAGATGCTACCATGCAGATGTTTACAGTATAATGTTTACCAATGGTCACCATCTTAGTTTAGCCTGTCAGCACAGCAGGCAACCTCCGGTTCTGAAAAGTGAAGCCAATACGAAAGTCCCTTAAAGGGGAACAACGGACATTGTTTAAAAACATTGATATAATTCTGCAGGCTATATAACATGATGGAAATATTACTGCAACTTGCTCATGTTAGCGCATATCGCGAGGGGCCGCTGGGAAACCACAAGGAGGCAGTGTCATCGCGGTAAACAGTAACTGCCTGTCAGTGGCGATATGAATGGAGTGTAGAATGGCGTGTGCGGGAGGCGACCATGGCTGCTTCACTGGATTGCGCCTGATTGTCGCTCCGCCTCTCATTGAAAGTGAATTACGAGGCGCTTCAATCGCTCCCTGTGTGAATAGCCCATTATTCATCGTTCGGTTGTACCTGGTTTCAAAAAAACAAGATGGCGATGGCCAAAATGCCGAACTCGATGCTTCAAAACCATGATCAAAACGGTAGTCCACAAACTAATGGATGATTCCACTTCTTAATTATAGTCTAAGGTTAGCATGCCAACATTTGTCACTTTCGCTTTTTCGCCAAACGAGAAGCCGTTCAGTGCAAACAGTGAATTTAAAGAGCCACACAAATACTGATCTGAATATAGACCTATTTTATATGATTATTATGCTATTTAGTACACAAGATTTTCATAGGTTGATTTTCATAGGTTGATTTTCATAGGTTGATTTTCAAGATATTCGTGAACCAAGTTCCTGTAGTTGAGCACTAATCACATTATAACCACTGTTCAGGGGTCTTTATTCAAACTGCGGAAGAAACCGATCCATCAATGATTAACTTTCTCCTCTGTGTACACGGCTCCCACGCTGCCTCGCACAGGATTACGTTACATCGGGTTCGTCTGGAAATTCTTCAAAAATCATACAGAGCTTAGGAACTTTAATTTGAGACACATCATCGAACTCTATGAAATAACAAAAAACAGACTTCTCAGGCTGATGTTGTGTCATATATCAGACCCCAATGAATCATGATTAGCGCTCCATTTTTATAGTTCCCATGATGAGCATCTTTCTATCAGACTGTTTTATAATTTTGCCTCCCCACTCGTTTTTGACACGTTCACTTTCCAGTCCAGCAGAGACGATGTGTAAAGATCTCTCTGGAAATGGAGCCAACAGAGTGAGCCAAAAAGAAAGCTCAAAGCTGATCATTGTTCTCGTAAATCACCCTGCTATTTGTAAAGTGATATTGTTTAAATTATTACCTAATATGACTTATTAATGACTGTGATTTAGTAACGAAAAATTGCCTTTCTTGAAACGACTCCTGACAAAATATGATTTCTGGTTCCCACTGTTCCCTGGCAGACCATAACACAAGTTCAACATAACCCTGCGGTTAATGCTGCGCAGGGCAAAGATCTAGACTTGAAACTAATCTCAGGATATTTCATAGTTTAATCGCTTGTGTTAGATTGGATTGCAAGATTTTTCTGGTTTCAATAAATGCAATTTTTTCAGGATAATATAACTTTTTCAGGGAAATTACGTCAAACACAAACAAATTGTCTTGAGGCATTTTTAAAAAAAAATTGATTACGTGTTTTTGATATGGTTTTAAAGACACATTACTGTGTCGAATACGTTCAATTAAACTGGAATTTGCAAAGCGATGCCCCTGCGCAGTAACATAATACAATGAAAAAAAAAAAAAAACACAGCTGGCAAGATTGGATGATAAAATTACATTTCAGGGCTTGTCATTTTTTGCCGTGTATAAACAAGCCCTTATAATGATTAACTGCTCCTTACATAATGCCTCCTGGGCCTTATGTGGTCATGTCTTTGTACCTGTTATTTGTCACTTGTACAACAATTTAGTGAGTAAATGCCATAAATCAAGTTGTCATTCGAGGATAACAAAGCACTACTATGATTATACTGTAGTATAACTGTACATTAAATATTTTTGCCTATTGTAAAAAAAAAAATAGTAGCTTGCAAACATAAAATAGAAGCAGTATCGTGGTTTCATTATTTAAAACTTCCTAAATAGGTGCAACATTTATGAGCAGACTGGTCAGCTGCTAACAGATGTGAGGTGTCACAGGAACAGCGAGTCATTGTGAAGCAGTGGCCAGAGGAAGAGAGGAAGAGGAGAGGTAATGAAGGTGTAATTTGCTAACCATCTGTGAGGTGCCTGGCTGCCCCGGGGGTTTCCTCTTCCCCGGAA
Source organism: Helicolenus hilgendorfi (assembly GCA_916700815.1). Lineage (NCBI taxonomy): Eukaryota > Metazoa > Chordata > Actinopteri > Perciformes > Sebastidae > Helicolenus > Helicolenus hilgendorfi. Next base: position 14,077 of record CAKALG010047254.1, read on the forward strand.
CTCCCCCTCCGCAGGGGCACAGGTGCTGGAGAGAGGAGGAGGAGGAGGAGGAGGAAGAGGAGGTGAAGGCGACTGGTAAAGAGGGAAGGGAGGCGTAAGGTAGGAAATATAAATGAGGAAAAAACAGGCAGATCCGGAGGGCAAGAGATGGAAAATAGATCAGGAGGAAAAAATGGCAGAAGTGTGAGGGAGGAAATAAGGAAGAGAAGAGAGGGAGGCAACAAAATAGGCAAAGGGATGGTGGGATTATCGGGGTAAAAGAAGATTTTTAGGAAATTAAATGGCATCCTCAGTGTCAAGTATCATGTTGGTCTTTATTGTATAATCCCAATTTTCCCAAAGGCATCATTAAAGGTGCTACATTTGATATCCAGAGCATTAATATAGCAGCAAACAACAATTTGCAATGTAAAGATATAGAGGAGTAATGTCTACCTGAGCAGAGAATGAAGTCACTCTCCCTCTGTGTGTGTTAATCAGAGCTTCTCCGTGCTTTGTTGACATCACCGGGCCGGCTGCATGTGCTTTCAGTGCATGTTTGTGTATGTGAGCGTGCCCCAAGCGGTATGATGGTGAAGAATGACATCTAGGAAAGAAATCGGATACGGTCAGAATATTCCTAACACTGGTTTAGTTTTTTATTTTGAAAATGGGACAGGAAGTGGCCTGCACCACTTTGTCCCAGCTGCCGTCAACAGTTCAACTCGATCTCTCTTTTGTTTATGCCTTTACTGTTCAACAGCCAAGCCGTTTTCCCTTCCATCAAACCCTCCTTTTCCATCCTTCACCTCCTACTTTCCATCCTTAAGCTCTGCTATAACTCACCACCATCACTTCCCCTCTTCCAGCTCCATCCTATTCCCACCACCATACTGAGCAAGTATCTAACAGTATAACTTTGACTTTTTTGGATTATATGAAAAATCACACTTTTATTAATAGTCAAAGTCAGGATTTTTTAAAAATGAGAAAAAACACACGTTGTGTTTGTTAAATGTTTTCCACATTAAATATTTTTTTTACACTGCATATGTGTGCATATCTTTGATATTCAACTCGTTATGAGTTCAAAAAACAAATACTTGATTGTACTCCTTCTAGTTTTTGAAATAGAGACATTTTCTTATCATACTATATCTAGTATTTAGCACATGAGACCAATGTTTTTTCCTAAAATATAATGGAGTCTATTGCAAAAACAATAGTCCCATGATAAGAAAAACTCTTCAGCCGAACAGTTTGACCAATTTTGAAAATGTCTTCACACTGCTTAGGCATAGTGATGCTACGTGCTGTGCCGAGGCTTCGGAGCGTTCGTCGAGTAATCCAGGAAGTTTTCTGTGAAGCGAGTATCGAGGCTTGTATCATTTTAGACGAATGACGTCATTGAAGACGCCCTAAGCTGAAATACAGTTGAAAACGTATGTCTCCCATCTTTCATTTTCCTTTAGTTACACAAGCACATTCACTTCCCTGTGCCCGGTTAAACCACTGCCACATATCTGGAATATATCTGCCTGTTGTACACACTTTGACCAACTGGTGGTTTCGTGTGCACATGAAGCCCAGATGAAGCCTCGTGAAATGAACCCTAAATGGAACCAAATGAACCAAAAAGTTAAAACAAAGGAGGACAATTAGTCCATCAGTATAAATACTCTAGCAATTAACCAAAACAAAAGCACCAACAAACTACTACTAAAGAAATAAACAAAATCTCCCCCCACCCCACTTGGTACATTCTGATTGGCCACTTCCTGTATTTAAGAGCTCTGCTTTATGGGGTGCATCTTTGGCTCCAGCCTGACAAGATGTCCCTCCTGGTTTGCTGATGTGTCCATGTGGTCAAAAGTTCAACAAACTCAATGAGGAGAAATGAACTATTAAGTGTAAACTAAAGGTGTGTGCAGGAGGATTTAAATTAGCTGTGTGGCAGCAGGTGTGGCCATCACACATCCAAACACCCTTTTGTGTCTCTCCTTATCCTCCCTGATCACCCTGCCCCCATTTCACCCTGTAAACTCCTCACTTCCCCTTGAACATGCAGGCTGGTGGAGGTGGAGGTGGAGGTGGAGGTGGTGGCTGGGCTCCTTCCTGCTTTGAAGCGCTCCAGTCAGCTGTGTTGCCTCTGACTACCTCTCTCTGAGGGGCATATAATGGCTTTAAGACGTCCTGACTTCCTCCATAATAACTGCTTCCTCTGCTCTTGTCCTGTCCTGGCCACCTGGCTGGCTGGCTGGGTGTGTGGGTGGCTGGCTGACCAACGCTTGTAGTATATGATTTTAGTACCAATCATTCCAGTGTTGCTCTCTGTTTGTGTTACAAGCTGATGTTGCAAAAATGGCTGTTTGCTTGCAGATTATTTAAGTAGTAAATCCCACTAAACTGGCTAGTTGGTTAGTTGGTCATCTTGCTGATTAACCGACAGGATGGATGGCCGCTTTACCGGCTCGCTCTTTGACCGACTGGCTGATTAAAAGCTGGCTCCTTAAGTAGCTGACTTATTGGCTGAGGAATGCAGCAGGTGGTTCAAAATCTGAATGGGGTTTTTTTTGCGGTTGTGTGTGCATACGTGCACGTTTATGCTGTGTGCGTATGTGTGCGTGTCTCGGTGCGTGTTTTTTCCCATGGTTGAAGCCATTGAGTTTGTCTGCAGGCCCTCCGATTGCTTCTCTAATCTGGCATGTTTCACATTCCCAATTTCCTCCGCTGGTGCATGACTCCTCCGCTCTGTGTTGGACTGGAGACTGCAGAGAGGAAAGCACGACAACTGCCTGTCTGTCCGACTGTCTTTCTCTCTCTGTCTCTCTCTCTCTACTCTGCTGGAGCTCTTCCTCCTTGCTGATGTGTCACACCTACTGTATTTGTTTTCTCTAATCTCCTGTTTGTCGATCTGACTGCACTTTAGCCTGTTTTCCCACACAGAGAAATCAGTGGAGGTATAAATCATCTCTTACTGAACATTACGTTTTTGCTTGACAAAGAAACGTTGCAAAGAAATCTCTCTTTGTCTCTATGCTGCACAATAGCGTACAACAGTTTTAAACTGGGTGGATCCACAGAGCTGTTTAACCAACTTGTCTGCAGGCGTTTAACTTGTATTCAGAGTGACTTGAACCTGGGAAAACCTGATGGCCTCTTACCTCAAGGCTTTTCCTGATACATGTTTAAACATTTCGTTCAGGAAGTGGTTGTAGGTAATACTTTGACCTTGTGGGAGTGTTAATGTGTGTCCCACGTTCTAAAGCATACCCTGCTTTATGGTCTATTTTACTATAAATTGGACCATAATTTACTAAATGAACATCATGCTGTATTGAAGAAGACTTGAAACTAGCGATTGAGACTAGGGATGCTAATTTTGAAAATGTTCTTAACCGATAACCGACCCTTGTTAACCGATTATCAACCGTTAACCGACGAGATTTTTGTGCTACCTTAGCAGCTCTAGCATTGCCGGAGGCTCGCCGCCGCACACGTAGTCTGCGTAACTTTAGCGAGTTTTCAACAGACCGTGTGTGTGTGTGTGTGTTGATGGTGAGTGTGAGGTTGTTGGTGGGGTTGTAGCTGTGAACGTAGGTGTAGCAGTGTGTGTACAGTTTATTTGTCGGTGAATAAATGCTACGAAACCACAACTCCGCTCCACTCAAGCGAGCCAGAGACTGGATCCGACTTCCTGTATCCTGCAACTCTGGCTCCGCGTTTTGAAGTGGGCTGTTAAGGTGGACCAGCTTTTCTCCTTAAAGTGACGAGCCGCACCTCTGAGCCGCTCAGCTTTTGAGTTAATTATTAACATTTCTTTTAACCGTTTTAACTGATAGCGTTAATCGCTTAAAATGCTTAATGTCGGTTAACGGTTAAACGGTTAATTATGGACATCCCTAAGTGCGACCATAAACTCATGTTTACAATATTTACTGAAGTAATAAATCAAGTGAGAAGTCGGGTCATTTTCTCATAGACTTCTATACAATCAGACTTCTTTTTGCAACCAGAGGAGTCGCCCCCTGCTGGCTGTTAGAAAGAATGCAAGTTTAAGGCACTTCCTCATTGGCTTCACTTCTCAGAACTGGAGGTTGCCGCCTGGCCCAGATTCAAGTCTCTGGTGTCAAAGTCCTGTGCTTTGAACATGTACCTTTCCACCCTGACCACCTCCCTACTACTCGTGTAGGTTGCAAAAACCGTTGCTCCTATAACACTTGTTTTAAAAAATGTTGAGACAGAGCATAATCCAGGCAGCAAATACTTTTCTCTCAAAATGATTTATCAAAACAAATAAGTAGCAAACATAATCTCTAGGACAGTGTTGCTCCAAATATACATTAATGTGTACACACATAAGGATATAAGATGTGGCCTGGTTGTGGCACAATGGGAGATGGAAAACACCCACTTAATCACAAGTATTCATGCGCGCACACACACATATCCACACACACATACATACAGATCCACTTTATCATTAGGTAAACAAAGGGCAGCGGAAGCTAAGGAACACTCTATCAGCAGGCTATCTACAGTACTGTTGACTCTACCGTCCCTTATCTGTTACATGAACTCTACTCTGTCACATAAACATGCTCTCTCTCTGTGTGTGTTGCTTTATTTGCATGTGGATGTGATACCAGCGTTTTCTGATGCAACAGCGCTGCTGGATTCGTTTTGTTTGTCATCACGCCCATTACTTCATCCTACGAAGGGGAGATGTAGCCGCACAATGTCATGTTCTCGATGCATGTAGCGTGCTGAAGCAAAATTAATTAACAATCCTGGTAATTGATTAATTGTTCAAGTCAACTGCGGTGTGCATTATAAAGTGCAGTGTAATAGCTGGTAGTCAATGTAGAGACATTACCTTAACATGTCAGCAGAATCAAAACAATTCCACAACCATGCTAAACATCTGACGTATATACTGTAGCTGGAGAGGAGAGGTTGACTGAGATTTCTGGAAACGTTTCACTTGTTGCTCATTTTGCTTGTTTGTATAGTGATTTGCCAGGCAAAGGGTGACCTGCTGTTCTTTCAAAGATATCCTAAAGGGAATCCAAATACACCAGAATTTATCAGATGCAGGTCAACTTATCACAGGACAAAGGGTTATGAGCATGAGTGTGCCACATTATAGCAGAGGGTAACTGGGGTAGACTTTTATGTATGTAAATAAGAAAAATGAATACACATCCTGTATTATCAGTTCTGAAGGTCAGACAAAAAAAAGGAAAAAACACTTTATAATAACCATCATTAATTAATGGTAAAGTGATAGTTAATCAAATTTTAATGTAGTATAGTAATAGTTAGTTTACTGTGAGCAAAGAATTTAATGATAATTAATGTTTACTTATTATTAGTAATGCTATAATTTATATTTTAGCAGTTTATTGTTGCACATAACATTTTATATACTATATTAAGTATCCGTTAATGATTTATTTAATGGTTTGTAAATCATCTATAAACATTATTTGGATGACTATTATAACGTTGCAACTGATGATTATAATACCTTGTTAAATGATTGATAAATACTTTGTAAAGCATCTATAAATTAGATAGATAGTCACTACTTTGTCAATAGTTAATAATTGATTTCTGGTCCATCTAGCTATTTAATGTTTATAGAAGTTTTACAAACAATTTCTTCAAAGTTTACAAAGGATTCGATAATCATAAAAAAATACTGAATATCGTATATCAAATATCATAATGTATGCACCAATAAACAATTAATAAATAGTTTTAATGTAATCAGAATGTAATAGTTCTAGTCTCTTATTAGCTATGATACAATATATAATTTATAAATTGTTTCATATTACACAAACTAATGATAGCATTACTAAGATTAGTAAACATGATTAATTATCATTTGATTGTTTGTTAACAGTAAAAAAAAACTATTAACTAAAGTTTAATATTCTATCAATTTACCATTTATTAATGATAGTTATTATAAAGCTGTACCAAAAAAAAAATAAGGACACTGGATTTTCTCATCAAGTAGACGTCAACTTTATCATAATCCCCCCAAAAAAGACGATTACATCTTTCTTTATCATTTTCTGTTTCCAGGGCAGTCACCTCCTTTTCCCACTCACCTCTCTTGTTTCGTCCTCCTCTCCCTTTCTTACCCCCTTCCTTCCTTCTTACTTCCTTTCTCTCTGTCCCCATCCTCCATGCTAAATGAGAACCAGACGTTCAGTAGACCTAATCAAGATGTCCTCAGCTGAATGAGCCTTATTATGGGATGGGTAAACAGTGAGTTCCGACGTTGCCGGGGGATAAAGTCCCGGGACAAACCGGGGTTGATTGAGAGGAACGATACTGACATCGCACAGTTGTCAGTTACAACTGTTTGTTTATGTCGGAGGCGGATAATTGCAAAAGGTTGAGGATTAGGAAACACTGGTTATCACAACAATCGGCATAGGAACTAACAGTGCACAGCTACAGTATGTTTTATATAAATGATCAGCATAAGGCCAAAGTTAGGCTGTGTTATATACCTTGAAATAGTAGCCTGTATGTTTGTTGTTACTCTCCTGAACTCTCAGAGGGGTTTTGTGCGGTTTCCTGTGGATTGCTGACTTGAGTGGTCGTGCCATAAACTCTGAGCTGTGCTTGTTTTGTCCTTAATGATGAGAGGCCATTCAGACTAACAACCTGTACATAAAGCATGGCCGTAAAATGCTGTGTGGTGAGGCTGCTCTCCAGTGTTAACTATGGATCAGATTCCTCGTGGCAGATGTCTAACCCCAAAACATTCACTGCTGGGGGGAGTTTGTTTCCATAATGTCTTTGCCTTTTTTCACATCAGTAAAACACTGGAGGTTCAGTGTGAGAGTCAGCGAGCAGATAAGCTCCCAACTGTCCTTTTTAAGTAAACAATATGATATACCTCCTGTAGGGTAAACTGTCTCCTCCTGTACTACATACATTTTACATTTCCTGCTCTAAACACTCTGACGTACAGTCGGTCTTTGTTTGCAAGTTTTCTAGCTCCCAGGTTTACTTCCGGGGTATTCCACTGAATATGCAAAGTAGTGTTTCTCTTGGAGTTCCCGCTTGCCCCATAGACTTTACTGAACTTCCATGGATCAAAAATTCATAATCAACCTTGTTTGCAGTTTGAAGTGTCCTGTCAACAGCTTTATAGACGTGTCTTTTTACAATGATGGGCTATGGGGGAAAATGCTTTTTTGGGCCGCAGGGGGATTTTTCACTGCAATACCGCAAGTGGCCACTGGAATAAAATTGGAAGAAAGGCTGAACAGAGGCTCCGTACCCAGGTCTTATTATACATCCATGCTTGAGATACCATAATGAAATATTAACATACTAACGACAGCATGATACGATGCTAATATTATAGATATGACATGCTAACTGTCAGCATTTAAACATTGAATAGATGCATGTATGTGAACATGCTATATACATTTTACATTTTACTATATATATTATGCTATACATATTTTATTTATCAATTAATAGCCTGTGATTTAGGATTTATAGGCTACAGGTGAAGTTAAAGGTTCACGTTAAAGTGTCTTAAGGCCATTACACACCAGCGTTTTTTCCGTGCAATTAATCACACGTGAATATATCTTTTCGAACTATTGTTTTTGTCATGAATACTTTCACACAGCAAATATTTCACGGTAAAAAAAAAAAGTCGTACTTTTTTTGGAACAAGGTCGATGTTCTGAGCTTTCTCACAGCGAATATAGGCATCAGCCAATCACGTTGTGCGGAACGGATTGAGTTGCGCCTACATTTATGAAACAACACTCCTTTCAACCTTGACAAAAGCAGCGCAGACCAGATCCACTCTTTTTGCTCTTACCTTTCACAATAAAAGCCCTCGACATTATAATATTCGCAGGTGAGTATTTCGCATTTTCGTGTTGTTTATTCATCACACCCCTAGTGTGTAAAATTCTTTATAAGGTCTCTATAAACTTTCTATAATTTGTAGTACAATCCTGCACAACAAACTCCACACTCATCTTGCGCCAAAGTACGATAAAACAAACAACAGAAATGATTCTCTCATACTGTTTGTCCCATCTGGAGTGTACTGTACCAGCCTGACTCGAATCACCAAGAGCAACAGCTAGGTTTTTATAAAAACTACGTTCCCCACTGTGGCCTCTCTGTTGACTGCAGCTTAACTGGTAGTCAAACAGAAAGCCCTTATCATAGGTAAACATTAAGTGGCCACTCAGCCATCCGGCTACAGAGATAGGCAGGGAGGGATAAACATCTCTGTATCACCACGCAGAGCTGCGTTCAAATCGAATTTCCGCTCTCCAATTTGGAGGCTTGTTTATATCCAAAAGCATCTGGAATATTAACATGCCCTTGAAAGAATTTCCTGGCATGCCTCATGCAGTGGCCACATGCGTCTTTGAGTGCCATATTAATGCGAGTGTGCGCATGTGTAGCAGGCCGTGTCCCAGTGTATGTTTCTCTTTGTGAGAGTGGGCATTATTGGTGAACATGTTCCTGTTTGTACCTGAATGTGTTCCACTATTTACCTACTGGTGCAGAGCCAAAGTCCTCATTACTGTAAAACCCTCAAATATGAGGGCACTTGACAACCTCTTTAAGGTTTGTCATTTTTGACTCTTTGAAATTGTTTATTAATTTCTTTTCCAATTGTTTTCACTTGTTGTCCCTTCAAGGATGAGGCTGGCGCTATTCTACTTTTGTATTTTTCTTACTGTCAACAAATGTCAGTACTTTTTGACTTCTCTGCTGTGACCTCAGAGCCATTAGTTCCTACTGAAGACCAAAATATTGAAAAAATATATGTAGACGAATCCGGCAACCATCTAGCGGCACCGGGGACTACTAACTACACTACTAACTGGGGACTTTCAGCCGAAAGTGTCCGTGATTGCTCATTGTAACTTGCGTAAATGGTTGCCGTAGACAATAAATGATTAAAGTCAATCTGAAAGCTTTTACGAGGACACATCTGCCGACGCATTCGGCAGAGTCACCACCTAGACTGCGGTGTTAACTGGTGACTTTAGCCTGCCACTAAGCAGTGTTAACTTAGCTGACGTTAATTGTTTCACCGTGTTAGGCTACAGTTAAGCAGCTGAGAACTCCTCAAGTACTTCCCAAACTCCTAAACATTGTTGTCAAAAGTAACGTTAGATAGAACGTAAAGGTAAAAGTAGAAAAATGTACACTTCTTAGGACAACTCACACTCCCACGCGCACAGGAGTAAACGGTCCATTTGTCGGGGGGTACTATTTTCGGCTGCGGATCGCTGCACATTTGGTGCACAAGTGAGTATTTACGGCACCAGAATGATGCATGTGGGATTGGCTCAAAATAAACTACACTACCCATGTTCATTATAATGAGGGAACATGTGACTCAGCGCTCATTGATGTGCTTTTAATAGTTTTTGGACAACAATGTAGGACTATAGTACAAGGAGTAAACTCTATTACGTTTCTGGCAATACAGGCAATACTTGTTAGCAGGATAAATGAATTACTGGTGTTAATGTTTTCATGGGATTTGTTGACAATAAGAGGAATTTAGAACATTGCCAGCCTGCTTTTTATGTCTAAACAACACCTGTTACCATGTGGAACTGGAATACAGAATGAACATTTAATATTATGCCCTCAAACTCACAACAGTCAAGCAGAACTCAAATGAACTTAATACATATAAAGCTTCATATTCACGTTGTCTATGCATATGTGTTCAACTTTAAGTTTTTTTGGCCATGTATGATCCCACACAATGCCTGCTCCTTACAATGAACCCAACACCAGAGCAAAATGCGGAGAGAGGGACGTTGTAAAAAATCTAAAAACAACTCCCTGCACGCTTATTTTGCTCTTGTTTTCCTGCAGCACACCAGTTTTTCATTTTGGGGAGGGATGGAGTGAGGAGAGGAAGGCGGGATAGAGTGCGTAGCGCTGACAGTATTTATAGCCCGCTGTTCTGACCAAAATTATCAGTGTACCACAAAATAACTTCCTCTGGCCTCACCGCCAAATAACAGGAAGCCTTCAATTGTGCGTATTTATTAATTCTAACGCACACGCATGCAGACACACAGTCGTGCACACGCCCGAAATGTACACACACAAACAGCTCACACATACAGCACATGAAAACATGCTCTTGTGTACACGCACACACACATGCACACACACATATGTAGTGAGGGTTTGCTGCCTTTATAAATAGAGCAGCTCCTGGAGCTCTGCAAAGTCGGCTGTGTAAACTTCCTCCACTTTCTGGAGTTGGTTTTTCTTTGTACTCACAAACTCTCTCTCTCCTTTTCTGTCCGTCTGTCTCTCTCCGTCTGTTGCTCTCATGCTCATACAGATAGACTCACGCAACCAAGTATGAGCGCACGTGGAAACGCACACACAAACATGCACACAATCTCAAAAGTCTGGCCTCCATTAGAGAGCCATTCAGTGGAGTTTGGGCCGGGGGGTCAAAGGTCAGAGTGTGTTAATTGGTGACGTGGGGGGTCTTTTCTGCTTGACTGACCATCACTGCCATGTGCACACACACACACACACACACACACACATATATATATATTTATAAATTATACTTAATTCCTACTTTCTTTTCCAGCACTTCTGTCTGCCTCTCTGTCCTTCTCTTGGTGTTTTGCCTTTTGGGTCTGTAAATCACAGGTTGGATGTTTCAACGCAGCACAAAATACAATCACAGATGCTGCCCCTGGTAGACATGTTAGTGAGCATGTGCACATGTGCAGCTCTGTGTGTGTACATGTGAGAATGTATGAGCCTGCCAGCCGGTGACTCTGTGATGGCAACTCTGCTTAAATAACTCTGCTAAAAATAAAAAAAATTGAATTAATCAGCATTAAAGTACTGAACATATTTGGTGTCATCTATGCCAAAATGGTATGTTTTATATAAATAAGCCTGATTAGGTTTGTTGAAACTAATACAAGCAAACATTTATTACTGTTAAATGAATTGTAATGATAGATGTCAAAGTCATGATGGTCAAAGAGGTCCACACCCTGGTTTACTTAAGAAACACATGGCCTGCAGGACATTGGAGGATAAATCCAAACTGGAAGTTTTCTACCTCTTGTGTTTGTGTGTGTGTGTATTGAATTACAAGCATGTGTTGTCCACTGGTAAAGCAGCATATTTCTCTCCCATAATCAGTAACAGTAAATCCACGATTTCTTTTAGAAACTGCCAAACTTACTCAAAAGCAGCCGTCTGTTAACTTCTCTCTTTCTGCATCAAAATAGATTGGATTAAGTACAATTAGTTCCTCATCTCCAGCTACTTCTGCAGAATTGGTAGTACAATATTCATATGTTGAATCCCAGAGGTTTTTACGTTGTCTAACCTGCTTCTTTGAACCCCTAAAAGCTCATTTTTAAAAAAGATTTCGGACCTACAATGCTGAATGTTGTTAATTTATCATTTATGACTACTGGAACTGTCTCCACTAGCTTTAAAGGTTCTCTATACAATATCCGAAGCATTAATATGGTAGCAAACAACTGTTTGCTATGTAAAGATATAGTGAAGAAGTGTCTCTGTCTGAGCAGAGAATGAAGTCACTCTTCCTCTGTGTGTTGTAATCAGAACTTCTCTGTGCTTTGTTGACATAGACGGGCTGTGTCAGTCAGTGGGCATTCTGTGGGTCTGAAAAGTGAAGCCAATGCTGAAGTGCCTTAAACCTGCATTCTTTCTAATAGCCAGCAGGGGGCGACTCCTCTGGTTTCAAAAAGAAGTCTGATTGTATAGAAGTCTATGAGAAAATGAGCCTACTTCTCTCTTGATTTATTACCTCAGTAAACATTGTAAACATGAGTTTATGGTCTCAATCGATGGTTTCAAGTCTTCTTCAATACAGCATGATGTTCATTTAGTAAATTATGGTCCCATTTAGAGTCAAATAGACCATAAAGCAGGGTATGCTTTGATCCGTAAGATGATATAATGATGAATAATTATTGACCAATCTCTAACTTTCCATTCTTTTAAACATTTAGAAAGAGTTGTATCAGCAACTTTTGACTCACATGTTTCACTCTTAGATCTCAGTGCAGCCATAGTGCCCCATGGGGCATTGTATACTTCTAGTCCAACTGGAAAATCAATTTGTAGTAAGATAATACTCCATCTTATGTGAATTATGGAATACCTCAGGGCTCTGTTCTTGGCCCTCTGCTCTTCTCTCGTTATATTTCACCTCTTGGCCAAATTATACGCAGTCATGGAATCAATTACCTCTCATACGCTGATGATGCTTACCTGTATGTGCCTGTAAGCAAGATTACTTATGCAACGAAAGCGCAACCTGGATTGATTGACCACCATCTAGTGTTGCGATGGTGGTTCGACAATTGCCGTGCCAAATCCTTCGCTAAGTGCTAAAAATCAACGTGTGAACAGGAAACACATATCTCTCTCCGTCTGTTCTCTACATTTTGTGTTTCGTGACAGAAGCCTTTAGAGTGTGCATCCATGTCAGACAGATTAAACGGTTAGTTTTGATTTGTTATGTACGTATTGTTCAGAGTCAAAATCCCATTCAGCTGTTGTTAGGACGCTTGAATGTGCCTTGTGAGTGTGTCTGTTTCCTCACCCAGGTGAGTGTATTATCTGTGTGTGTGTGTGTGTGTGTGTGAGAGAAAGAGGAGTTGGCTGGCGTTGCGTAACCACCATGTGCCTGGGTGCCTGGAGCCGGCAGCTCGTTAACCTGCCTTCCTTCCTGCTGTCACCTCAAACTAAATAAACACAGAGGCTATCTGCTGTGCATGCACATGTGCACTAACACACACACACACACACACGCACACACACAGGACTATATACATACTCTTACACTTGCGTTCATACACGTGGACATTTCTTTTTCTCCTGAACATATGAGCTGTGCACGTACGTCACCGGAGGCTCTTGCCTTTGGGGAGGACAGATCATATATCTTTTTCTGATCATGCACACACACCCACACACACACACACACACGCACACACGCACACACACACACACACACACACACACACACACACACACACACACACACACACACACTGACTGTGAGCTTTTATTTACCCTGTGGGGAGGATGTTACAGTTAGGATGGGATACAACATGTCATTAAGGAATCCTGCCTCTGACAGTTGAAAACAAGCTGCCGGGTCTCTGCGGACTTTAACCTCTGCTTGGTGTTTTTCAGCGGGTGGCTTATTGGCACCCAACCGAGGTTTGCAGATGTTGTGACAGGGCAACCGAGATGTTATGAAAATAAGACATGCGGCTTTAGGCCAAGCTAAAATGTGGACGTGGTGGTGCCGAATCGTAGCCTCCAGGCAGACGCTCGTTACTTTGTCTGAACTTATACTGAAATGATGCAAAAAGGTTTTAATCAGGAGTTTTTTTACATTTTGTTTTACGTTGAGCAAACATGGCTGTAAATTCTTCACAAGTAAACAACGACAGAAAGTGTTCCTCTTAACTTTACTGCCACACAGCAGGCTCACCTCATTGTTTTTCCCTATCCACATTAAACAGCAAGGCCGGCTTTTTCATATTTATCCTTTTTTTTGGGTGTGAAATTGATGATAAACATTATGCATTTTCAGATTTAGCCAGCTTAGATTGGATGCAGTCTATATGAAAACAATGGGAATAACATAACTTGGGAGAAGACTTGATGTATACGGGATAAGAGTTTTTTTTCCCATGTTTCCATATAAAAATTCTTGGACATCCTAACTGATTACAAGACGCTGGTCGGCAAAAGATTGACCTCATCCGATTTCACTTTCCTCGTCCTGAGGCCTTTAAATCTGTTTAATACCCACTTTGAAACTTCAGCTTTTCATTACACAAACACAAAACATATCAAACCACATGTAACAAACCCACATCAAGGACTCATGTTTGTTTCATAAAAAGTAATCACATTAACATACCCTACCCTTACTTTTAATCTTTTAACCCAATGTTTCAACATGAAACTTTGCGGGGCCTCTCAGTCTGTGAGGGTTTCGTATTAGTTTTTTTCTTTTAGAAAATAACACAGGAACGTGGGGGAGGAGTAGCAGAGGAGGCATTAATAAACAAAGAAATAAATAATGTTTATTGCGAGGCAGACATCACAGTGGGTTTATGGCTGGACTGTAAACTGTAGAAGAACCGGCTTAGAATTTACATAATTACTTCCTGGTGTAAATTACTCACCCCCTCCCTCTCCCACTCTTCATCTCTCTCTCTCTCTCTCTCTCTCTCTCTCTCTCTCTCTCTCTCTCCTCTGGGTCATGTCATCACTCTTAATCACAACAGTATTCTTTCAGTAGCACTTATCACCTATGGACAAAGTATTTCTGCATATTCCAATAGCATATATTAATTCTGTTTTCAGGAATATATGGTGTTCAATTATGAAAAAAAATAACAAATATATTATGGTGTTGATGGAAGAACAACAAAAAAATGTTACAAATGATTTGAAAAATATTAAAATTGTGTGCTCCA
>CAKALG010047257.1:0-10363 GCA_916700815.1 Helicolenus hilgendorfi
AGGAAAACCATTAACTGAGAATGAAGACTTGAACACTGATGAACTTGTTGGTTGAACAAACAGACCAACATCTGATGATAAAGGTTGTATAAGTTAATCAGTGTTCAGTCCTCTCTCCGTTCTCACTGCAGTTTGATCCATGAAAGGTAATCAATCACTATGTACGAGAAGGATATTTGCTTTAGAACGTTACTATAAGGTTATACGATCATAATGCTTCATGTAATGTGTAAAGTGCTGAGAAGAATTTGCCTGCAGATAATGAAGGGTAACATTACAAAAGAGGAGAATAAACTGAAGCAGTGATACGACAGAGGGACGTAGAGGCAAAGCTGGCTTCATAAAGACAGAGGAGTAACAGAACCAGAGATAGAGTCACTGTTAGTCACTGTTAACACGGCAGCACTGATGTTGTGTTCACTCTAAATCTCCAAACCTCATCCTGTCGAGCGGCTCTTGTACTGCTGCTGTCGACTGCTGTAAAAATATCCCTGTGGGGATTGTTAGCACTTGAGAGAGTCATTGTCACCAGCTCAGACCTGCGAGTTCAACTTCCCTCACACACACGCTGGCGTCTAGCTGCGGTTAGGAGACGATGAGGGGGAAAGAAGAAGCATAATCTCATTTTTTTAGGTTTCAAAATCCATGTGACCTCATGCAAAGAAGAGCTGTCAAGTTGTTATCGATGGATCATTTAGAAATGATGACATATGTCCAGCCTTTTACAAGAAATAATTATCAGTAGTGGAAATCTTCCACAACCCTGCCTGAATAATAAGTCACATGGTTCTGACCCCAATTTTGAGGAACTGAAATGCTCATGCAGATGTGAATTGTTCATTATATATTTTAAGCCTTTCCTAAGCCCTCATTGATGTGGGGTTTCAAACTTTGCTTCAACTATACATCAACATTTAGAGTCTCTGTAGGAGGTGCTTTGTTCTGACGGCTTCTGACAGGTATCAAACTACCCACTTCTTTTTCTTCTGTTTATTCCAAAAAAAAAAGAAAAAACAGAAACCGAAAACAGCATCACTTTTGTGGTGTGAAGCTATGCGTTTATATCTACAAGTCTTTCTTGAATTGGATTTTGTTTGAATCACTGTTGCGTTTAAGAACTTGTAGACCCATAAATGCACTTCTTGTAAAGACTTTACATTAGTGATTGCATTTAACTACTTTGGGATAGTAGTAAGTACGTTTAGACAATCTTGTGTTAATGCACATGCACTTTGGAGGGACACTGCCTGTGGACTTAAGCCTCGCTCCAGCGTCTCTTTCGCTATTTGTAATCAAGAGAAACCACAATTTGATGTAAGGAAGCTTATTTCAGATTTCTTATCTATTCTGCACTCAAAACCTGCTCACACAATCAAATCCCCAATGTATCTCATTCTTTAAATGGTATTATAAAAGATGCATGAGCCAAACCAAAATAAAAGATAAGGAAAATCAACAAAACAGAAAGAGGTGAACAAGAGTAAGAAGAAGGAAAGAAGGTAAAAGAAAATGGAAAGGAGAAGAATAAAAGCACAGAGGAGAAGAAAAGGAAGGATTTACGGGGCACGTAGTGGAAGGATGGTGTTCATTAAAGTCCATCTTCATAGCCATCATTTATCACACTGTAGCCTGATTAATAAAACACCGGTCTCCTTCTACTTAAAATCAGTACATTCAGCTAACATACAGGACCGCTCCAATGTTTCCTAAACCGCTATCCATTCGTCATGAGCTGCTTTTTTGCAACTTGCTGAACAGCCAGAAACGCAAAGCATCTCTGCTCTCCAGGGGAGACTATTAAAACATAATAACACATCTTTAGCTCAAACACTACCCGAGCCTCTTATTGGCCATTTCTCCCATCACAGCTCATTTCCTCCCCTTTTCTTTTGCCTTGTGCTTAATGGTTAACTTGCGTTTATGATTGTTTTGGTACTAAGATTGCCCCCATTAAGCTGGCAGGATGCCAGTTACTTCCACTATTGCGGATGCTAATGGCACTCCTTGGGGAGCGGCTCCCATTCTCAATTTAAACTTCAACTAAATAGAAATAATAACAATAACCACTTTATGGAAACAAGATGTCTCACTCTGTGAAGTCATGTTCGCCCTACATGGGAGACAATGACTACGTTTACATGCACACTAATATTGCAACGCCACTATTATTCAGAATATGACAATATTGTGAATTTGATACGCGTCATGAAAACATCATATTTCATTTGGATAATCTGAGTTAGGCTTAATCCAAATGGAGCATTTTCAAATTAAGACTTGTGGGATATGCCGATATTAGTCAAGTTTTAGGAGCATTCTTTGGACATGTATGCAGCACATTCAGAATATGTGTCTCAATTGGGGGTATTTGCGGCGGTTTTCGACACACGGCCTCTCGCCTGTTTACGGCCAGCTCTGTGCGTTGTACACAAACCAACTGTCCGACAGTTTGCAGAGACGCATGCCCAAAAGAAAAGTCCACATTTCTGGTGAAAGGAGAAACACACCTACTTTGAAACATTCTGAAAGTCTTGGATATCGACAGGTTTTTGGATCTGCGCAAATATCGCACGGAAGCTGTTTCCTCGGCCACCGGTTTTGTGAATCGGAGTATGCATGGCTGCACGTCAACAGGAATATTAGTGGACTATAGGGGTGTAAGGATTTATCTACTAAATCAATGTATCGATCTATATTCCTACGACACAACTACATCGATAGGTACTCGGCAAGTTGTCCTTTACGGGAGACGCATATCGATATAAAATCGATCTGAAACACAAAAAGATTTGGACCTTGTATTTAAGGATGACAAACGTTGTGTAAAAGTGTTTTTTAGCACTTCTAACAGTAAAGAAATGTTAAGACGGGCAGCGATCTGCATGAGTTGGCTGCATGTTTCAGGCGCTATCAATCCGCTTGACGAGAACGGCTTCATCTACAGGTGCTTTCCCCGTGCGCTGTCGTTTTTTCAATCAGAGAAAATGACTTTCCTTTTTCCCGTCATGATGTGCACGCAGCATCAGCCTCACATATCCAGCTGGAGAGCAGATTGTATTGTATTGCTCTATATGAGCCAATTAGCGTCCTTGAATCGTATCGGAACCATTGAAATTGTATCGTTACACCCCCTAGTGGACTATTCATTTTCATAGCCATGTAAACAGCTTAATATTGGTCTTTTAAGGGCAAAAAAACTGAATATTTAGTGCATGTAAACATAGTGACATTAGAACACTACATTAATTGAGGCACACCAGTTTTGTCTGGGAAGAGGAGGTGGGAAATTAGATAACTTTCGACTCAGGTTATGATATCACACCTACATATTTTCTGACAGGCATTTTATTAAATATAACTCTCCCAATATGCCTTTCTCCTTCAATCTCTCCCTTTCCGCTAACATGCCCGGACACTTACAGGTGCTAATGAAGTCAGCCTCCCCCGAGAACAGCTCTCATCTCCAAAGTACACTCCAATTAAAAAGGAAGGAGAAAAAAAATAAACACTTGCTAAAACATGATAACGTGCTCCACTGCTTGGCGCTGCCTTCTCGTGTGAAATCACCGCCTTTTTACCCCCCTGGCCCTGAACACACAGCTTTATTAAAAGGAAACAACGTTTTACTCAAACGTGGCTGGAGAGCGAAGCAGAGAGGAGTAAAAGGGAAAAAATGTTCCAGTTGAAATGCGTCTCTCTGCTGCTTTGAACACACTCGGTGAGAAGACAAATAGAAGCCGTGACCCTATACAACCATTTCAAATACCATCCCATACTTTGAACACATACCATATGTGTCTATAAAAGAATATAACAGGAGCACAAAGACTCAATTGCATCACTTCATCTGAACAAAGAACTCTGAAAAGGCATCATTGTACTTTGTACAAAGAAGGAGCGTTTCAGCAAAACCATTCTGAAGGACACAATTTCAATGAAAAGACTGCATGGCTCCTCATCTATCGATTCATTTTTGGTCATTCAATTCATCTTTTTTTTTTTCTTTAGAAATCCAAAGATATTCCATTACATTATGATATAAAACTGACTGACTGACTGACTGACTCACATTTGAGAAGCTGGATCAGGGAATATCTTGCAATTTTCCTCGATCGAATAGTCATTTCAGCACAAAGAGAAAAACAGTCAGAAAGAAAAGAAAACAAATGGAAGAACCAGTTGCCTGAGCACTTTTCATAACATGTGCTATGGTATGCGAGAGGTGGAGTTTAGTAGATGTATGAGATAGATGATGTATTGAAATCAATAGACCACAGGAGGACAGTTCCCACCACAACAGCACATGAGTAGCAGGATGCAACAACCGATTGTTGGAACACAGATCAAACTGCAGGCTTTGTTACCTGTAGATCAGTAACGTAATGCCGGAGCATTAAGCTAACATCGTAGCAGAGCAGGTTTAACCATTAACAGCCATCAAGCACTCACAAAGAAATTATGGGAACTTTCAACCACAAGATAATGCTTCTGTCAGAGTGCTGGAATTACAGTTCAAGAAAAGTCAAAGACCCCGTGAAATAGGACCTTCAACTTTACAGTGAACCTGTAAAGATAATCTCATTTTGCAAAAGCCGGCATGGCGGTAATGACCAATCAATAGAGTCATTGTAGATTTTAAGTTTACCTCCCTCCACTCTTTCAATCAAATCAAACGGTTATGTCTGTAAAATGGTGCGTTCAACAGGAAATGCGTCACATAAAGGGAACTAGAAAGTGCAGATCTCCGCCAAGTGTGTCGACAACCACTGCGGTAATGTTTGATTGAACGATTACAAACCACAATTGCCCCCCCGTCTACACCGCAAGCATATCAGATGCGGTCTGCACCGACTCAGCTAACTTCACTGTGTAACGCTTCATGTTGACTGTTTATCGCGTCCTCTGAAGAGAAACTGTCAGTCCTGCTGTGTGTTTAGCCTGATTAGCCGTTAGCTCTGTTAGTCAAACACACCGCAGGACTGCAGTATTCCGCCCAGTATGGTCGGGCGATATGTTAAAACTTTCCAACTGGCCACCGTCGGCCCAACAACCGGCGATTGCCGATATATTTGTGCAGGTGTGTGTGTGCCAATGACGGTCTTCAGAAAGTGTGAATCACTGCAACCGTGAAAGGTCTTTGAACACAAAATATTAGGCTGACGGGTCCAGCGAGATAAGCCATGGACAGACAGACACAGAGATGCACACACGAACCCACTCATGCATGCTCATACACAACCGAATGCATAATCTCCTGGCGGATATAATAATAAATAAGTCATTCCATGAGGCGTTTAGTGACCTGGCCACAAAAATTGCTTGATATTGATCCTCTGGGATGAACTTAAATGCGTTCTTCATAGAATAGCGCATCCGGACATCAACTTTGGGGCAGATGTATGAAACAAAAAGCTAAAATGAAACATGATTTCCTTCAATAGTAGTCCATCTGTTACATCTATCAGAAATCAAACAACCAATAGGAAAATATCAATCACATCATGGAACCTTACTTAACATCTAATCTAACATTTACAATTCAAAGTGAGGCAGCAACTGTTTTGCTGAGCAGGTCTGTTGATGGTGATGTTTTTTGGGAGATCAGGGTGGATGTCCTTCCGAGTCTGTGTGGTCAGCTTTAACGCTGGCACACTGCGGGTCCCTTGTTGAGTCACTGCCACAGCATGTGTCAGCTATTGCGGTACCCGTCTCTCGCATTTTTTCCTCCACTCTTTCCGGCAGCGTCACGTGGCGGGTTCATGTACTCGTGCACCTACATGTTCAGACATGTAGATGACAGATGGCGAGCAGAGACATCCGTGGAGAAAGTAGCCCCATTAGCTGAGCTAACCTTGAAAGTATCGGGGAGGTTGGGAAGCCGGAGTGAGCCAACACTCCCCTGCAGGGAGAGCGAGGGCTGAACATCCTCCCTGCACGGGCTGCGGAAATTCAATTACAGCCTAATGAAGAGTGAGCTGACCTCCCCTCACCATCTACACTCCTCCTCCTCCTCTTCTTCCTCCTCCACCTCCTCCTCTTCCCTCTCAGCCTCCATCCCTCCCTCCTCTCATCCAGCTGAAGCTCATCATGGACTGTAGCTGAGAAGGTTAGTAGCCGCAACTGGTTTCATTGAGCCGTGTGGCGTCTCTGTCCACAGGGCATCTGTCTCTACTCTTGTCATTATTACACTGCTTCCCTCTCCTATTGTTCTCTTTCTGTTCAGCCTCAGCTTTCTCCTTCATCTCTCTGTGTTGCTTTTCACTGAACCCTGCACCCTGTCTGTTTTATAAAGGTGCATGTTACTGTATATGATCTGAGTCGGGCTGGACGTTAATACCAATATAAGCATTATTTTTTTCCAGTATTGATATAAAATACATGACGACATGACAAGTGTATGAGGAATCTAAGGCTGTCCTCGACCGAAGACATTCTTAGTCGACTAACACTCGTACTAGTGTCACCTAATCAATACGTTGATTCAATCAACATATCTGTAAAACCGTGTTTCTCCACAAAGACTCACACAAAAGCACCACTTTAATCTTGTGTTTACCAGAGATGAGCTCATAATTTCTTGGAAATAAGTTATTCACCATGAAAGATGCATAAAAACACAACTAATCATCTAAAGAAATCTTATTTTAGTCGACTAATCAACTAAGAGTGGGCAGCTCTAGAGAAATCACATGTGAAATCACCCAATCAATATTAAACACAATGAAATATCTCCAGTTGTTTTGATTTACATCTAATAGCAAACGCTGAGTGACACCGGAAAATGTCACAGCAAAAACATCACCCACTGGTCCTCACAACATAGGCATAGCTGGAAGCGTTGGTGATTTAAGGCAGTGATTTAAGCATTCACATGATTGGCATGATGATTTCCCTGATGACGAGGAGAAAACGGAATATAAAAGGAGGACAATAACATCAGAAGGAAGGTGTTTGTTTTCATCAACATGACAGCCGTTTGGCCACATTTTAATTTGTTCACCTGTCCTGCTGCCAACAGCTCTTACGCTTACTCACACTGCAACACAAGTAAGATAATCTGGTTAAGGTGGTATCCATTTGACAGGAGCTGACACGGCTCCCTTTTAGAGTTTAGTCCTAAGAACTGAGATTTAAACACACACACACATAAGAAAGCCACAAATACTATGTGCGGTGATAAATCACCTCTTCATTACACTCGCTCTAAGTGTTTTATTCATTCCATTGTGAAAGTGACTTTTATATTTGAGTTTAATTCAGGTCACCATCAGACGTCTGATCGGTCGATGTCGAACTTATTCACTGACACATATTGATAAGTCATAAATTACTTTATTCCCCTTTAAAACATCCACCTCACCTCTCCGTCTTTCCCCTCCTCCTCCCCTCTCTGAATGTTGTTTCATGCCTCTTGATTGCTCCATTTCTCACTCTACAACTGCATTTATTGCCCGTGCCCATTTATCACCTGCCTACACACTGAACCGCGCTTTCATTTTTGCCGATAACTGCCATTAAAAGCCATGTCATATCGTCTCAAATTGCTACAAATTGGCAGCCAAGTACATAGAACTAATCACTTGTTGAACAAGCAGACAAACAAATGTAATCCACTCACTAAACACAACCATTTGGGGAATTGAATCAGTTTAACACTTCATTTCTCCCACACTAATATTAACATTCAGGGTTCCCAAATGAAATATTCACATTTCTACTACACAGCTGTCTATTTGATCCCATCAGCACTGGACAGTGACTGAATAATTGGACAATCAATCTGGAGTCAGTGACAGGTTTCCACGGCAGGAGGAGCTCCTGCAGTGAGGCTTAGTGGTCCTGCTGAGAGGGATCGTCTTTGTCACAGACAGCAGTTAACCATGATGGATACATCTGAGCTCACACTGGCCCCGGTTTAATGAAACTCCGCTATGAAGACGTCGAAGCCCAATAACACGCCACGGATGACATATGAAAGGAAAATATGAAGCTGTACTTTGGTTGACAAAATATTCTTTTAACCGAGTGGTTCCTCGGTATTTTAGGGATCTTTAGTAACACAGCAAAAACATGAATGATATTCATTTCTAATAGCCATATTTTGCTCTGCATTGATAGGACAATGATAAGCAGACATGGCAGTCCAGAAATACACAGAAATGTCACATAAATGCAGTAACTTCATCCTCACTGCATAACTCAAAATATCAAACACCTACAGTCACCTACAGAGTGAACAATTTACGGTGATTGTCCAAAAACAACAACAACTATTAACCACAGGAATTGATTACATGTATCCCGGATGAGCCCCCATTTATGTTACGTCCCAGTAAGGTCTAGGGATAAGGGAAGCAACATGACCCGATGGAATCAGGCGTTAAGTAGCAACCAATAAAGTTGCAGCAAACAAAAGCGAACACATGTGTGTTGACATGAAATGTAAACTAGGAACGGGCTTCTGATGGTGCAGAAATCAATAACTCAAAACAAAAACGGCTGCAAACTAGAAATTAGGATCACAGCTGAGCTGGCAAACAACTAAATATAACCAAGAAATAAAACTCTGAGTGGTGGACACAGTTGTGACGTCACACGAAGAGAGGGAGGGATGCGGGCCAACCCCAGCAGCTTGGAAACCTGCAAAGATAGTTCATGATTGGAAGATTTACCACTCGGATTAGTTTTAAACTTACGGAACCCGTAACATGGACAAAAACACACCAAAGGTGGTTCTTACAGATGCTGTGTTAGAAAATACAACTGAGATTGTAAAACATACAGCTGGGGGCTTTTCAAAATTAACAGAATATCGGCCTACCAACAAGGACAACCGCTAGACTAGAAACCAAAAAAGTAAAGAGTGAGAGTGAGCAACTGAGCCAGTTTTATTCATCTTGGTATGTTTGGTGAAGGCTTTCTACCCCCCAAAAAACAACACAACTCTATGTTTGCAGTCACAAACTTTTACCTTGTCTTATAACATGATAAGTACCAAAGCTTAAGTCCAACTGAAACTCACATTTAGTCATTGTTTTGTAGAAAATATAATGTCAACATGTCTTTGAAATGTATCTTTAGTTAGTTAATAGTTTAATTAATAGATTATTGTAATTATTAAAAGGAAGAAAAAAGGTAAGGAAATATCAGACATCCTCCTATCCGACTCAGCCGGCTGGAGGGGCGCGTCTGTGTTTGACTGACAGCAGCTGGCAGGCTGCACCATAGGGAAGAAGTAGTAAGGACCACACCAGCATCTAATCGGACCCAAGTGACATTTTGTAGCTACGATTAATGCTGTTTAATGTGCTGCAGCTGAGGAGTTAATTACCTATCTAGCCTGCAAACTGACGTTAGCGGTGCACTTTTCCCCAGTGAATGCTCAGCGTGACCGTCTGTTCTGGCTATGATAGAAACGCTGATGTTGGCGCAGATAAGACGTTGCCGTTTTTATGCGAGATTTGATTGGCTCTATTGAAATAAGTTCTCCGTAAAATCGACATCATGATACCAAACAATCTCAAATATAACTTTATCCCTTGGTTTGCATTGTTTTTTCTCAAAAGGAGACGACATGCCACGTGATTTACAGAGCAGATATGTATGCTGTTGCATATTGAAAGTGCAGCTTTAATGAAGTAAAAAAGCTATTCCATGGTCTATTTATTATTTTAGTATTCTTAGTAGTTTATTTTTAATCTATTAACAATGCATTGTTCTCAATAGTTCACGCTATCATCGACCAGGCGTGCACGGTACTCCACTTAGCTATCAGCCTCAGGCCGTGCCAGCTCGTCTGATGATATTTCCCTTTCATCCAGAGAAGAAAAGTTTCATTTTTGGACCAGAAGCAACATATCTGAGAAATAAAAAATCATAGTGACAGCAGGGACCTCGCCCTTACTCCAAACCCAGCAGGTGATGTGGCTGCATCGTATTATTTTTGCTATTGAGGCTATACTGTGGGAGGAAAAAGATTGGTCCCTGAGCCTTTTCTATGATGGATTTCTGTCTATATGATTGTTGAATGTCAGTGGGAATAGAAAAAAAAACAGAAACAACACTTTGCTCTTTGATTGAGGGACTGACACAGAAACCTGACATTTACTGTTGTCAACAATCTTCCGCTGGGTAAAGTTTTCAGAGTCAATATCAGCAGAGATTAGCGCTGACGCTGACGGATCTAGGAGCTTTGTTGATCTGATCCCTGGAAGAGATGGATCTCACACCCACATATAACTCGTATGCCCAAGTGGTTAGGTTTTAGGTACTGTCTCTGTCTCTCAATTAGACCCCAGATTACAGCCGACAGCCAGTTAGCACGTACGTTCTGAGCCTGCGTGAGATGAAGTAACTCTTCACA
>CAKALG010047258.1:0-11050 GCA_916700815.1 Helicolenus hilgendorfi
TGATGTGATCAGTAGCAGTGGAAGTGGAAACGGATATATTGTATTTGAATTAGACTATAATTTTGTATACAAACAACACTAGGAGTCTACAGCCAAGCTAGAGGCTAACATTCATTAAGTAATACAAAAGCTGAGGGTGGTGGAGACGTCGTTAGTTGCTTGTATTTGGTCATAAACGAAAAGTATTGGAATCTTAATTTTGACCTGATGATGGCACTAAATGAAAATTTAAGAGATTACAAAAGTGACTAAAATTCCTCCTGTGGGGAACATGGATGTTTACGGCTAACTTAACCTGACCCGTGGTTAGTCTGTTACACAGAACCATCTTAGAAGCCATCATTGGAAACTGTTTGGAAAAGGGCAGGCACTTTCAAAAAATACTTGGCGGGTGATTGGATAAACCTTCCTGTCAATCAAACTCTTGCCGAAGCCAGTTGGAAGAAGAGCGAAAACATCTTTTCCATCGAGAAATTCCGTCTTAATGAAACAAGACTTGGTCAAAACCGAGTATCTGGCTGGACCGTGTTTGGTCAGTGTGTGAATTTGTGGCTAAATTGTTACACAAATAGTCAGTGATCATGTCTATAATGCTAAATCTGGCGGTACATGTCCACCAGATCTGGCGAGGACACTAGGGGACGCGCTGCTCCACTCAACTGGTCGTTCAAGTGGTGATGTACCCCATCGTGGAATGCACCTGACTGGTCCCTGCTATTCTGCTCGCCATTTCAAACATGAAACAACATGACAGCCTGCTAGTAAACTTTCTGCTATTGAGTCTAAAGAATCCACCAAAATCTACTACTAGATCGCCTAATTTGATAGCTTGGTACCAATTTTGTGAGCCGCACGCGAGAGCAGGCCCTCTGCAAGCCAGCCAAAAATACTCTCCAGTTCTGATATAACTGATGCTATTGCAGAGTCTACACTGACCTCTTCAGGAGGCGCCATTGTTGTTCAGAACGAACAGTCGCCTTTCTGTGTCGCATCACACACACACACAACTAAACCACACCAGTATAGCTGCCAGCAGATCCTCACACGACACTGATTGGTCCGGACACAAACGCATTACTTGAAGCCTGACAAGATGGATTTTCGTGTGATCGCGTGATATCGTGAGAATCCAGCTGCCATGCAAGGTGACTTCATGGCAATCGTTCCAGGAAAAGAGGAAACAAGATGAAAAGTCAGGGAACCATCAAAGTCTATACAATTCACATTTCTGTAAAAAAAAAATATCATGGAAATCTATCAAATACTTGTCTAGTGTGGACCAAAGTAGAGGACCGACTGACGGACCAACTAGAGCCACGGATGCTTAATTTATACCTACATGTTCTATCACTTTAACATTTTGTTGTTTCTGCCTGTGTTCCTACATGAAACAACACTCGTAAAAAAACATCGCATCTCCTTTTATGAGATATGTGTATTTGTGTATCTGTATCCATGCCTCAATACAACAACAAATATAATACAAGATACAATGAGCATTATACCATGTATTGTATGTGTGTGTGTGTGTGTTTGCTAGTCCCTACTCCTCATGCAGCAGCGCCACCCTGACTCACAACCAGACACATATTTCATGGCTTGATGGTTTCTCTGTGTGATGCCACGGCCTGATAGCTTATCTGTGGAATCCTCCTCACTTGCCTGGAGTTTAGTTCAATACAATGCGGGAAAGAACAGCCATTGACAAAGAAACCCCAGCGAGGGGAGAAGATCAGATACAGGGGCCTGATACGCAGCTCGGGTTGAGAGGCTCGGGTCAAAGCAGGACAGGAAAGAGGCAGCTGAGAAATGACCATTGCAGCCACCATCATGTATACATAGTATAGACATCATACATCTACTTCTGTTAGCATTGCAATTTCCTTTTTAAGTCTGAAAGGGGAGATAATATACAGTGTTTGTCATTTTCCAAATCCCACTCCTCCATGTCTAGCTCCAGTTAGTGCTCACCACATATTTACTTCTGACCACGAAGCCACCCAGCAGTGACATTCTCCAGCTGAACACCAGTCACACGACGACGTGCGATGTTAAAAAGCAAACAACAGAGCAGCAGGAAAGTAAACAGCAGCCAGTAGTTTCAGTGAAGTTGTTCGAAGAGTGTGTGTGAACAAACACAATCAGTCAAGCTGATGAGCTCACATTGAGCAGATGTCTCTGTTTCAGTGATATCATTTGACAGATGGACCCCGATTCCAAACACTGGCTATCAGGTGAAAGTTGGACGTGTACTTCCTGTACTTTATAAGGCAAAAGAGAAATGAATGGTAAAGTCACTCTTTCATATTCCGGTGGTAAATGTGTCTTGGCAATGAGTGAATGTCTCTTTGGAAGGAGATTGTGTTTGGTTTTATAACAGAATATCACTGCATCAAGTTGACACCTAATCGACATATTGTAGTGCTATAACTGCACCTAAACTTGATAAACCAACTTGTTTTGTACACTTTTTAATCATTACTATTTTGGTGTGACTGGCTGATATTTCTTGGCAAATACTGATACTAAATATGTTCTGAGAAAGACATTTTATTATTAAGAAATAAACTTGTCAGTGCTCTCTTTTGTGTCACTGTTTTACTGTAAACACTCTCAAACATATCTTTGGCATTTCTTGTCGTCACTTATCAGCCATCATTATTAGCCATTATGATAATACATAAGGCCAGCTGTTTTACAGCTACTGAGTACTTGGGACAGTTGCCAGGTGATGAAATACAGAGGGAATACAAGTTTTAAATACAAGCCGTGTAATAATGGCCTGTAATGGCCTGTAAATTGAAATGTGTTGGGGGTTTTTTGTTGTTTGTTTTTCATATTGCGGACGCTAAATTGATGGACATACGTTACACATGAAGTCAGAAAGGACAAGGATGTTTGAAGGAATATTCTGGACAAATAGGGCATTTTTTGTGACTGATGAACACTGGCAATCTATTTTTGTCACATTACCTACTACTAGGGACAAGAAGAGGTGACGGTAAGAACACACGGGCAAAGTTGAAGACAAATGAGGGAAAAGCAGGGTGGTGAAGGACAAACAAGATTTGATTTTGAACTTTGTGTCTGCAGATGAGGGGTGGACGGTGCTAAAGAGAGGTACAACTGTGGTAAATGTATCATGAAGCTACTCGTAGGGGTCTTCAGGTCAGCCTTATCTGTGTGCACACACACTACCGCTGAATCAAAACTCTACAGCAACACACATACACACGAGCATGAAGTCAATATCACTGCTTCTGCTGCTGCTAGCTGCTTTCCCCCACTGACACACACACACTGGTGCTTAAAACTCCAGCCAACTTCTCAGGGTGGCATTGTTCAAATACACAGCTGCCCCGGCTCTGATTAATTCATTACAGGGCCAGGCAGGCACAGTATACTGTATGTGTGTGTGTGTGTGTGTGTGTGTGTGTGTGTGTGTGTGTGTGTGTGTGTGTGTGTGTGTGCATAAGTATCAATGCATGTGTGCTTTGTGTAGTAACACTCTTCCTCTGGGAGGCCCAACCACTAGGCCTGCCTGTGTGTGTGTGTGCGTGTGTGTGTGTGTGTGTGTGTGTGTGTGTGTGTGTGTGTGTGTGTGTGTGTGTGTGTGTGTATATGGAGCCGAGGATGGGGGACAAAGACAGAAACAGTAGGGAGAAAAAGAGAGAGAATGAGAGAAAGATGGCAACAGAGAGGAAAGAGCAGGGAGGGAGGGAAGGAGGGCATGCAGAGATAAAAAATAATATTAAAAAAAATGAGTTAGAGGGCTAGAGAAAGAGAGAGAGAGAGAGAGGGGGCATGTCGGGTTCGGATTATTAGTGCTCCCTAGTGGTCAGCTGGCGGATTTATTCATATGATTTATTACATTGTCCCTGCTCTGGGATTTTGTGTTTGTTCCCACTCACATTCCTCTCATATTGTATTTATCATGTGTGACTTTGAAATTGCCGCTGCCATCGACTTTGAGCCTCTTAAGCAGGCTTGACATATACTTCCATCCCTCCACCGCACCCACAACCTCTAAACAACCCCCCACCCACCACCACCACCGCCAGCTCCCCTCAAGCCGACCCACACATACAAACGACCCAACAATGAATTCTAAGAGGCAGACTAATAAAGGCAATTGTGTTGATGTATGTAGCTCTTAGGCAGGGTTACTGTGTGCCAACGGACAATGTTTTGCCGAGCTCCGTCCCCATTGTTCCATTTGAAACAGAGTTAGGAAAATACCCCATTTATCGTCCGTCAAACAACGGCCTCATGTTTCTATATAAATGTTAATGCTCTCTCTCCGAGCACGCAGTTTAGTCCACGGGGGGTTCTCTGAATACAGGGAAGAAGGAGCTGCAGCCAACGGAAGAAAAACTACAAGGCAGTTTAGAAACAAGAAAGTAATCCAGCTTTTCACTAAAGCCCTTTTTGTCAAAATGTCATATTGGATTAATAAAGGCCCAACATGGTCATTTTGGAGTTTTATTTTGTCCAGACGAGGAACCAAGGGAATGAATGAGAATACTGTTTAAGTGGCTGTGCACATTCCCTAAACTAGAAATACCGCCTCGCAGTTGTATCAGTCAAGTTGCATTTTACATCGATGTCTGTCCCAAATGTCACCCCTTCATCATTTTATCCTCTTAGACATTTATGTGAAATTGTCATAATTAGCAGATGAATTCTTGAGTAAAGGCCAAAAATGTGTTTCTGTGAGGTCACAGTGACCTTTGACCACCAAAATCGAATCAGTTCATCCTTGAGCCCGAGTGGATGTTTGTGTCAGATGTAATACAATTCCCTCCAGGCATTCCTGAGATATTGCTTTCACAAGAATGGGATGGACGTGACGTCACAGTGACCTTGACCTTTGACCACCAGAAACTCAAATTTGATATCTAAATAAGTCAATTCAATAGCTTGAGGTTCAAAGTTAGTTGAGATTGAAAGGTCATTCTTCATCTTGGAAACAGTAATTGACAACAGTCTTAACACAAGTAAAATTCAGCTTCCTCAACTATGGTTACTGAAGTCAAGAATGAGCTTTTAATCTCAACATTTCAGTCAACATGGCCAAGAAAAAAGGGCAACACACTCAAACTTGAGTCAAAACAGCCACACCAATTGTTTTGTATGTGACCCTGCCAACCAGCAGCGTCATCATGAGTTGTATCTTAACGCAATCTAGGTCCTATTCTCCAGCATGAACATGCATGAACTCTTCAAAAAGCCAGCAATGTTATCACAAGCACCCCTCAGATCAGCTTATTCTGGCTTCTTCCTCATACGTTCTCTGTCTGTATGATGCATCCAGTGTGTGCAACAGGCATCAAATGACACAATGTGTGTTGCATCTTAGTGTAAAGTCTCAAGTCTACTGCCCATTCACTTACTGATCAGTTTTTAGTATTTGTTGCATAGTATAAAGTATAACTGACAAGTGACTTCCTCTTACCAAATAATTACCTACTTATACATATAGCTTGTATTTAGCATTGAGTAACAAACGCTCATTCCATATAAACTACGTACCTCAATCTGCTCCAACTGCAACAGAAAACTGCAAACTCACCTTAAAATCAGGAGCTACAAACAAACTCAGCCCGTGAATGTTTCTGCCCCTAACGAGTACACTCAAGATCAAGACGAACTTGAAGAAAAAACAAGCAGCGGGTCCACAGGGAGACCTCTCTATCTGAATTTCTTTCTCTCTCCTCAGTTCCCTCACTCCTCTGCTCATCCTGTGATCTATTCCCTTCATCATTCCATCTCTCCTTCTTCCCTCTTTGCCTCTGAAAAGGCATGCAGGTGAAACTTTTCTCCACAGCACCTTGGAGACGGACAGGCGTGCTAGAATAAACATTTCATAATGGAACTATTGATTTGCCTTGGGTGTTTTCTTTTTTTTATTATCATTGCAGGTAGAAGTATTCTCAAGGTGATAGAGATGATTATGTGAAGGCTTTATTTATTTATTTGTTTATTTATTTCATTCAATCAATGAAAGCTGAGAGAGAGGTGAGAAAAAAAACACAGATTTATCAAGAAGAATAAAAACATCAACAACAAAAAAACATGTCTTAACAGTGCGTTTTATCTCAAAGGATAGGTGATGTTATAAAATAAAAAGAAATGCCACGAATATGAAAAATTTAAGAGAGCAACACCTAAGTGGGAACCAGTGAGGAATTAACTTGGAATTGGGTCAGTGTTGTTGACCTGTGCTGTTAACAGTGGGCTTCCTCTGGGTCTGAAAAGTGAATTAATGCTGAAATGCCTTAAACTTGCATTCTATCTAATAGCCAGCAGGGGGCGACTCCTCTGGTTGCAAAAAGAAGTCTAATTGTATAGAAATCTATGAGAAAATGACCCTACTTCTCACTTGATTAACAGTGGGCTTCCTCTGGGTCTGAAAAGTGAATTAATGCTGAAATGCCTTAAACTTGCATTCTATCTAATAGCCAGCAGGGGGCGACTCCTCTGGTTGCAAAAAGAAGTCTAATTGTATAGAAATCTATGAGAAAATGACCCTACTTCTCACTTGATTTATTACCTCAGTAAACATGAGTCATCTTGGGCTTTGGGAGACACAGATTGACATTTTTCACCATTTTAGAGACCAAACAATTAATCGATTAATCGAGAAAATAATCGACAACGAACATAACCGTTAGTTGCAGCACTATATACATGTATTGAATGTAAGTCACCGAGCTTCAACAGTCAAGAGATCAAGACATCTCAAGTGGCTGGAGAGGCTACTTTAAAGCCTGGACTCCATCATTGGCTGTCTACATGTCAGGCTGAATGAACATGTCAGTAGCATGTTTAAGCTGTCACCAATTTTCACCGAGCTTCAACAGTCAACAGATCAAGACATCTCAAGTGGCTGGAGAGGCTACTTTAAAGCCTGGAGTGGAAGATGGACTCCTTCATCTTTCTCTCACTCTCACACACCGAGTCCTCAAATTTTCTCCCACTGAACCATCCCATCTCTTTCACACACGCTTCCCACTATTGCAATCTATTTCTTTTTCTCTCTCTCCCTCTATCATGACCACTCTCTCTCCCCTCATTCTCTTTCTTACTTTCCTCCTTTCTCTGTATCTTTCTCCAGCTTTATGCTTTGATTTTTGTTCCCCTCTGCTCCACCTCTCTCCCTCTATTACTGTGTAGCTTCACAGGCTCTCAGGGTGCTTTGTATCCCCCAGACACAATGCCATCCATTCATATTACATCAAGAGACGCTGACACCAATTATTTGAAGGGTACATAAGGCTGCACAACCCCATGATCCAGAGGATGAAGGGGGGATTGAGACAGATGGACAGAGAGCTGGGAGAAAGACGGAAGGAGGGACAGATGATGGGAGATTTATGCTTGGTTTTTTGGGTGAAGATATATGCAGAAGGTCTGGTAAAGTTTTACAAACTTTACTGGACTGGGACCAGCAGCTGAGACTGGCAGCTCAATTCAAGTATGGTATGGTATTTGTCACTGTCCATAGACGGGTGGTACTGAATTAAAGTTGCCATGGTATATTGTGAAGAGAGGGGATGGCCTTTGAAACCTGGATGTGATGGAGGCCAAGTGACAAGCTAAAGAGACAAAACATATGAATAAATCACACCAGATAATAATTATTACAAACGTCACAGAGATAGAATTTATTTCAGGGCTGTTGTATCAGACTGGATTGGTTTTAACGAGGTTCATTCGTTCGTTCATTGTGTACAACTTGTGAACTGCATAATCTGCTTTTTCTACGGGCTTCTCCTGGTAGCCTTGCATTTCAACCACGATAGCAGCTGAGAGGTTGTCGAACCGGTGATGGTGAGTTATGTTATGTAGTTCGTCCTATCAAGGAGAAGCCATCGCACGGTTAGCAGTTTCACTCAGCCCCTAGATATTATTTATTATGTGAGTCAACTATAATATCACTAGATGTGATCTAAGCATTTGTTTCCTTTCTTCAGCATATGCAGCGGCCCTCATGGCGTCTCTGAGAGAGGGCTACTCCTGTCTACTATCTGACTCTACACAAACACTACAAAAGGATGATGATGATGATATAATAATACATAAACATCTTTCACTGCATACATTACACAAGCGTTTTTTGCTGATCTAGGTTTCTTTAACTTTGAGAGCTTCCGACATTACAAACTACTGAAACCGTAAGAAAAAAGATTTCACTCTTCTCACATCGCATCATCTCTCAGAGAAACGCTCCCCCCCTCTCCTCCATCCACTCATGGCACATTCATCTCTCAAAATTTGTTCTCCCTCTCTTGACTTGCTGCTCCATTTCTCCCGTTTTGTGTGGGCACTAAGTCCTCCTCTGAGGCGACTCTCATTGTTTTCCATTTGGGACGACGCAAGGCTCTTCAGGCATCTCCAGGCGGGAGAGGGACAGAGAACCAGGGCCAAGGCCGGGAGCCAAGGATCCGTAACCAATCTACCATGATGCTTCGCTCTGCAGTTTTGGGAGTGAAGTCAATCTCCCGCTTCATAATTTCGTTACACACATTCAAGCTCAGATGTGCACCCAGCCACTAGAGAAGTCCTAGTTTTTCCTCCACTCCCTCAACCTCAGCTGTTAAAGTCCCAGTGAAACGGAAGTAAGAGCATCTTTAGCTTCTGTACTGTGACGTATTTCCCAGTGAAACTCAATATTTGAGCGGTGAACAGTTACAAGAGTGATTTAAATCAAATCCTTCGCTTTTGATTGGACCGCTAAAAAGCAGACGGACTTCAGCACGATACAAAGCCACAGAGGACTGTTGGGTCCACAAATGCACCTCACCTGTTGTTAGATCAGGAGGAGGACGAGGGAGAGATGCAAGAGGAAATTTGCATATTTTTAACTGGCTTTAAGTCACTGTAGCACAGGCAGTACAAGCAGATGAACGGCACCCGGCCTCCCTCCATGGCCCCAGCACTGCAGTGACACAGAGCCAATTGAAAATTGTCAAAGTTTCCCTTGAATGAATTAGACATCAGCCACATTGTTTTGGAAATGAAAACAAAGTTTTTGGCCACTGATATCCAAACACACATCTCTTCCTGTATCTCTTCATATTTCTCTGTGAGCTACTACAACCCACAAACGATAAATAGTGGTTTTAAGATGTTGTTGGTACAGGATGAGTCATCAAACATTTGAAACTATTTTATAGGAAAAGAAAAAGCAGGGATTTTGATCTAAAAATACTCCGATACAGATTTTTTTTAAAACATGTTTGGCATAAAACAAGAGATAAATGAACAATTAAGAAGACAGGGAAGAACAGGGAAAAGGTATTTTTAAGCCAGAACACATGCACGTTCATGCAAAAGAAGCATCACTAGTGCACACAAATTATAGGCTGTAAAGCTACCTCTAGCTGCAGCTGTTAATACTGTAGGTGACAGGTAGCGTATGGCAAGAGTTGTGACATCTGTCAGACACGCACACAAATGACAGTGTGGGACTTTGTAGCAGAGTGTCACTGCTGCTTACAGCACTGCCACACGGCGTAATTATAGAGCTGACTGGCTCAGAGCGGCTCCATCTCTTCTCTCCTTTACGTCCAGGAAAAAGTCCTCAAGC
Organism: Helicolenus hilgendorfi; assembly: GCA_916700815.1. Taxonomy (NCBI): domain Eukaryota; kingdom Metazoa; phylum Chordata; class Actinopteri; order Perciformes; family Sebastidae; genus Helicolenus; species Helicolenus hilgendorfi. Next base: position 9,593 of record CAKALG010047258.1, read on the forward strand.
TGCAGCAAACAGACACTTGACAGATTCTGGAGTTTTGTTTCACAAGCCGTTCGTTTTCCCTTCTTTGACATCCCCCCAAAAAAGTACAATATGAGGAGTTCCGATGCAGCATCTCCCACTGTTTAGGGTCAAGTTTGATTTAACCCAGCTAGTTCTGAAAACACTCTCCCAGTCAGCAGACGCAATAGATAAAAATGATAGATCAAACACAGATGGTATGCCCCCTGCAAACACACTCCCTAGAAAACCTAATAACAGCCTATTTAATGGGTCAACCCTATGATGGGGTTTATGATGTATTGGGCAATCTCCTGCTCACACCCCGCAGCGCTCCAGCCCTTTTCTTCCCTTCGTAACATTCATAAGGACCAACTCGGCCTGAGATACAACAGTCTGGAGGGACTAGAGACAAAGATGGAGGTATGAGAGAGAGAAAGACGGTAAGGAAGGATGGAAAAAGCAAATGAAAAGGAGGGAGAAAGATCCGAGACGACATCTATGGTGAAAGAAAATCAATATTATACTGGTACTGGCATGTGTCTCTTTTAGTAATGATGTAACTAAAACCTCAATTCTTGGAGGCCACCATTTGTGACCCTGTCCTCAGTTGTTTATATAAAGAATTAAAGGAACGTTATGTAATACATAACCTTGATTCCCCTTTGAAAAGTGTTGGAATTAGAAAAGCAGCTCGTCTCCGGTACAGACCCCCAGCTGTTCTGTTCTTTGGGGAAAGTATTTGCTCTGTGATTGGTATTGATCAAAAACACTATCAACCCCTGCAGAGGAAGGTTTGGCAGGGGTAAGATTCTTTATTCTTTACTATGAGAAACCAGAAACATTTATCTATTTCCCTTTAAGTGAAACTGAAATCCTTACAAAGTCTGATAAAAGAAAGCCCAACTCTGGTGTTTGCTAGGGATGCACCAATCTGACTTTTTCTCCCCTGATACAGACTCCAATATCCAAACGCAGGGTATCTGAGGATACACAATACAGATCTGATACCGGTGCTATCTTCCTACGGCATTTAAATATATATAACGCTTCCTTGCTACATGGAACTTACTGGGATGATTCTTGTGTAAGTCCTTTATCAATCTTTGTTGCACGTGGAAGTCTAACGTCACATGCAATGTCAAAACAATCTCTAGACAAAAAGTCCAAAAATAACCATCTAAATTGTATCCATTGTTGTTAGCGTTAACTATCCGTGAATGGTATTGTTACCACTTACATTTTCACAGTAAACACCTGCCGCTGCCTTCAAATTAAAATGTATTTAGCACACGCAGTAAGGAATGACTAACAGCAGTAGCTTCATACATCAAGGAGCAGAACTGAACATATGTGTGGATCTGGCCGCTTAAAAAGGTCAGTATCAGGGCTGATACCTGATCTGACAGATCAGAACCTTCGCAGTGGATCCCTACTATTTACACCAACAGAGATGCAGAT
>CAKALG010047260.1:0-13490 GCA_916700815.1 Helicolenus hilgendorfi
TATTGACTGAGTTTAATCAACTATAAAGTTTACCATTTATAGATAATGGTTCTTATAAAGTGTTACTCCAGCCATCCCTCAATATACATCAGGTCACTTACTGGTACAGTTGGGCTGTACTGCTGACCAGGTCCCATTGGCCTGGCACAGCCTGGTGGTGGCGCCGGTGAGCAGGTAGCCGTCCATGCAGGAGTAGATGACAGAGTGAGAAAATGTTGTTCCATCCAAACGAAACACTCTGCCATTACTGGGAGTGCCAGGGTTCCCGCACTGGACAGCTGGAGGAAAAATGAGAGAATGAGAGAGTAAAAAGCCTTGTGCATCTCAATGAGCTTTAGCTCGGAGTTATTTACTGTGCAGTACATGGGTGGATCTATAAACTGGATCAGTGTCAAGGTGCTGGATTATAACAGGTTGGGATTAAGGAAAATTATCTCCCTACGTTTACAGAAGGGCTGCGTGCCAGACCACGTCCCGTTAGGGAAACACATCCTCTCTGAAGAACCAATCAGATCGTAGCCCTCCGAGCAGCTGAAGTGAACCTTGGAACGGATCCTGAAGTCTGTTTGTTCCCTCGCACCATGGGAGGGGATGCCAGGATCGCCGCAGGAACCAGCTGTGTCGCCTACAGGGAGAGAAACGAGTAGCAGAGTTAGGTCCCCGACTTCAAAACTACAATACTTGACATCTTTTACAAAGACAGCATGTGCATTAAACCTTCAAATGACTTTTAAAGCTGGGGTAGGCAGGTTGGAGCAAATATGATTAAAAAAAGTGATTTTTATGAAACGGTCACTCCTGACTGTAGTGCATGAGACAGGTAATCTGATAAAAATCATCATCAAAATCTGATAAATGCCTCTGTGTCCTCCAGTGCTCCTAATGGCATCTGCAAGATTTCACAGATCGGAGGAAAACAACCAATCAGAGCCAAGCTGGAGACTTGCCGTCTCTGAGCAGCTGTCAATCACTCGCACACTCAGATCAACTCAGCGCTGTCTAGTTTGATCGGAGTTTGTGAGTGATTGACAGCTGCCTCTGTTGAATGAACAGCCAATAGGAACGCTCTCTCTGAAATGACCTGTGATTTAGCCATTTGCTTTTTTAAAGCCTGAAAACAGAGCCATGAGGAGGTGCAGAAGTCTAGTTCTATTTCGTTCTTCCTGACCGCCAGAGACAGTGTTTAACACTGGATGTTATCCATCTCGTGCACGCGCAGGTCGAGTATTTAATATCAACAAAGTCGCATGTGACCTGGGATGACGTAGCTTATATAAACCCACGTCATCATCAGAGATGTCCCTCCAGAATCTTCTCGCCAAGATTCCGACTGACAGCCAACTCTAGCGGTCATCCAGAACTCATAGAACCGTAGTTACATACGTAACTCTCGTTTTCTCTCAGAACACTTGAATTATAATATGCTGAAAGGTGATTATGGATTTTTTTGCCCAATGATGCCAAAAACATTCTGCCTACTGCAGGTTTAAGTCATCAAATTAAAAATCCAAATAAAAAAAAAGAGAAGGTACAACAAGAAGAAAAAAGAAGCAGAGAATTATTTTAAGATGAATTGTTATTCATCAACATCATAGTAAAGTGAACTCAGCAGTGTGAGGTGAATATTTTCTTCCAGTTTTGACATAAATCACATTCTCAGGGTACTCAAGTATGACATGGCTGCTTACAAATTCTAGTGGACTGACTGCACACATATGTTGGTGACAAGGGGCGTATGTTTGCCTTAAGAGCGTGTGTGTGTGTGTGTGTGTGTGTGTGTGTGTGTGTGTGTGTGTGTGTGTGTGTGTGTGTGTGTGTGTGTGTGTGTGTGTGTGTGTGTGTGAGTGATTCTCACTTTGCCCTTGCAGAGCCGCCTGGTCAGCAAATTCTGCCTGACAGACAGAGCGCGCTCCTGGGAACACCCGCGCACTTTCATACACACATTGTCACCCACATGTACAAGCCAAATATTTCTGGTCATTATTATATATTTTGGTCCTATTAATGCTCTCAAATTTGCATTGGCTTATATGTGCATATCATTAATGTCAGAACCTGACTAATTAGTCGTTTTTTGGACAGCTCACAGAACACAGAATGAATATTTTACCACTTTTACTGTGATTTTAAATGAACTCACACCATTCCCGTTTGTTATTGACCATAATTCATGCCGTGCAAAAAAAATACTTTGTGTGATAAACAACCACCTTAAGAATTTCCCAAATGTGTCTGCAATGTTGTTGTGGTTTTCCTCAGACTTTTGACAAATAACCTAATTTCACATCGTCTCAGTTTGTACAGAACTGCAAATATCTGGGGGCTTGCTGCTAAATTGAGCTTACACATAGCCCTACTACAGACACAACACATAATGACATAACATCATTTGTAATGCCTCAGGATTTTCTCAGATGTAAACAAATAAGCCCTTACCGCATTGTGTCATGATTATTTGTCTGTAAAAAGCTCGGAAATGGGAGGAAATTGTCTATAGCGAGATGAATTTTCCTTCTGAATAATGGGAACGGATCAAAAGCCAGTCAGGGCTCAAACACACAAACATCTTCAGAGACACTACCACCTACACAACTCCCTCTGGATGCTCTCACACACCCACATGCACAGCTCCAAAGTCACCATGTAGCCTCAGGTGTATCTGGTCTCAACGGGGAGAACAAGCAATCTACCTGGTCTCACTGGTGCGAGTGTGCGTGCTTGTGTGTGCCTGAATGTGCACGTATGTGTGCGAGTTTCTGTGGGACGGAGCATTGTGAAAACTAATCTCTGTCGTCTCCCTCAGGTGACTTTAGAACAACCACTAATCGGTCACACACACACAGACATCCATCTGATAGAAAGGTTTTGGCTGTACTCTGGCTCGGGTAAATTCACAGGTTACTGAGCTGAAGCTCCTTTCCCCAGGTTTGCAGAAGTTCTCATAAAGCTGGAGGAGAAAAGCTACAAGGCTATAACCTTTTCACTCGTCTGATCCAGGGACTTACTGTAGGCGATCGAGTAGAGAAGGGTGGGAGGACAAATGTTTGAACATGATGTAGTTTCTTGTAAAATATGTTTCCCAAGTAGTACTCATACGTTTAGCCTGCAGTAACCGAAGATTAAAGGAATATTTTTACATTTTAGGAGACACACTTATTCCCTTACCACTCCCCTTTAAGGGGTAAAACTAATAGATATCACCATGAAACTTCCCCAGTTCATTACTTACATTGCAATTGTTTTTTGTCTTTCTGAAATGTTTAAATGTTTAAATATGCTAATGAGGTGTCATCTTATTAAATATGTGCTAATTTGCATACATTTCCAGAACAGAAATCTGAACATTGGATAAAGCCAGGTTCAAAATTCTTGTTTCATTTTGTTGACACATTAGAGTCAAAGATTTTTACAGAGGGAATTTTGGATATCTCTTTTTATCACTCCATAAATCAGAAAATACTTTCAACCAACATAAAAAAAATACAGTTAGGAACAAAATGTTCTATAAATCAGGCTATGAGTGATATATGAACAAACCCCTCTGTAAAAACGTTCAGAATTCAGATAGGAATGATACTGGAGAATTTGGTGTATTATGTAAGTGATACTGAAGTGGAGATTTCTTAGTATCTGGTATGAGGAAAAACTCATTTTGAGACAATGGGCTTTAAAGATATCTACTATACAATTCCATACATTTTGTAATACACTACGGGTGAATAGGGTAAAAAAACTTTAATAATAGATATCACCATGAAACTTAGCAAAATTGACCAGTGATATGAGTCCATTCCACCTTTTGTGTCTTTAAATATGAAGCCGCAGCCAGCGGCCGGTTATGATAATTCCCATTATCATCCATTTCACATTATAGTGATAATCGTGAATATCCTCACGAGTGACTTGAAAGAGCCGTCTAGCTCGCTATCATGGGAGAGAAATGAAAAATAGAGCCCGTTTAAAAAATACAGGAATTATCATGAAAGGAAGAACAGACTCACATAATGTTGCTATTTATTTCTTTATGCGGGGGGGACCTTATTATTTATGATTACCATATTTACGATTGTTTGTTTTTCACTGAAAAGGATTATCACAAAAAATGATGTGTCATCTCTTAACAAAATGTAAAGTAAAGTGATTCCAGTAGGTTTCAGTGCCATTTTAAAAGTCATATTTTGATGATTATTGCGATAATGTTGTGAATCTCAATTAGTTTGTCTAGGATAATCGTGACATATTTTTCATATCATCCCATAGGGGTGGGGGGAAAAAAAATCAATATTACACAGTATCATGATATTTTGCGTGGCAATATTGTATCGATACAAGGACGTCAAGTATTGATCTTTTATTTTAACAATCCAAAGAGGTTGTAACAGGATCAATCTTAAAGCAAGAGTGATGATACTGGCATCATATGAAACTATAAAATCCTTAGGAATCGATTGGTTCCAACCATGTCATAGCAGCTGGTCAGGAAGAAAGCTAAATAACGCTCCAAACTGATGCTCGATTTTGGTGGAAAAACTGTTATGCACATTTTCAAAGGCCTCTGACCTTAAGATATGTGAATGAAAACTCTGAGATGAACAGAGTGTATCTTATTAGATAAAACAGATGTTGACAAACTGCGTGATTTGAAGTTGAAAAAAGGAAATAAACTGCATTATATCGCAATATATCTTATCGCAATTAGATCGTATTGTGACTTAAGTATTCGCATCATGGGGCTTCTGGTGATTCCCACCCCTATCATCCCATGCCTATTCCCAATAAAGCAACCATGAGAGGAACCTAATTTGAGGTTTCAGGTCTAGACACAGTAACCACTGTACCGTCTAGTTTAAAATGAATATATTATGCCCTCTGAAATGTGGTAACAAAACTAACATTACATCAGAGACGCCATTTGCTTATCAACAGTCACGGAGCAGAATTGCAGACGTAGCACTTGGGCCACGGGCTGAGCTCTTATCTCTGCAGGGCTCTGGTACAGACCTGCCAGGTAAAAGCCATGAATCACTGCTGCGTACCCTATTACCCTCCCTCACCCTGCGTCTCCCTCAGGCAATTGCTGTAAATAACAATGAATTCTTAGTCAACTCGTCTGCAATGTGTTTTCAGTGGGTTTGTTATATAAGCGGCAGCTGGGAGCCTCCCAGTCAGGAGAGCCATAATCATGCCCCCAGCCAGCCAACGGAGAACCATATAAGTTAGACGGTTTGTTTATACAAGATGGAAGGTAAGGAGGCTTTCTGTCTGGAGAGACAGTCTAGCTCAATAAGTGGTGAGATATGCATATACAGTAAATCCAGCAGGGAGGGAATGTGCTTGTGTAAAGCGGTTTACAGAGCAGCGGCAGTGGCTGTGTTAACATCACTCCATGGAAAGTAATGAAATACAGCTAAATGCTAAAGAAAACAAACACTTAAGTATTTAAATATTTAAATGGGTTAATATGGCTGTCAATCAATTAAAATATTTAATCATGATTAATCTCAAATGAATCTCACATTTTTTATCTTCTCAAAATTTACCTTAAAGGGAGATTTGTCAAGTATTTAATACTCTTATCAACATGGGAGTGGGAAAATATGCTGTTTATGTAAATGTATGTATATTTGTATTATAGGAAATCAATTAACAACACAAAATAATGACACATATTGTTCAGGAACCCTCACAGGTACTGCATTTAGCATAAAAATATGCTCAAATCAAAACATGGCAAACTCAAGCCCAACAGCTGTTAGTGTGCTGACCTGACTATGACTTGCCCCAAACTGAATGTGATTATCATAAAGTGGGCATGTCTGTAAAGGGGAGACTCGTGGGTACCCATAGAACCCATTTTCATTCACATATCTTGAGGTCAGAGGTCAAGGGACCCCTTTGAAAATGGCCATGCCAGATTTTCTTCGCCAAAATTTAGCGTAAATTTAGAGAGTTCTTTAGCCTCCTTTGCGACAAGTTAGTACGGCATAGTTGGTACCAATGGATTCCTTAGGTTTCATATGATACCGGTATCTTCACTCTAGCTTCAAAACTGAGCCTGCTGCAACCTAAAAATTGAAAGTTGCCCTAATGCATTAGAGAAATTAGTGGCGTTAAAACAAATGTGCGTTAACGCGTTATTATGGAGATCACTTTGACAGTCCTAATTTAAATGTGTTAATATTTAAAGAACCTACAGTCACTGCTTCATCTGTCCATCTTTATGAGAATCATCACAAGAAGAAAGCCTGAGATAACTCCTAAAGAAGGGTTTACAGAGTTGAAATAACACCACCGGAACAGAATTGCACATGGCTAAGGGTCCGCGGCTGAGGATTCATGTGGGAGGTTATGCTCCGCAACCCTTTTAACAGACAGGTACTGATATATTCTCTTTTCATGCGCCAACCCTACACTCTATCTGTCCATCCATCCATCCCATTATCCCTTCAACTGAGTGCAAAAGGGTTCAGAAAGTGTGCCGGCGGGATGTTAAGGCATGAAGCACTCCACACTTGGTTGAGTCTACATGTTTTAGACGTCTCATCTTTCATCTACATCTCCCATCCATCCATCTCCCCTTCTGATAGGGTGGACTTCAAAGTCCGTATATTTAATAGAGGTTAAAATGGTTACCAGAGCAGAAGGGCATGGGGGCACTCCACATGCCGCTGAGCTGACACGTCCTGGATGATTCTCCTTTCAGCTGTCTTCCGCCCAGACAGGAGTATCGAGCTGTTGAACCGAATGTAAACTTATCTCCACTCAGCACACCGTTAGGGGGGGAGCCGGGATGACCACAGTCTACAACTAGGGACCAAAACAGAGAGAGAGAGAGAGAGAGAGAGAGAGAGAGAGAGGGGCAGAAAGATAGACAGCTCGTTTCAACTAAACACAGCTTTTTGAGAAGAGCTGCAGTGACCGCTGTCAAGAACTGAGTGTTACTTCCAAGGCCAAGAACACATCATTAACTGGAATAATGCTGTCGTCTTCTTCTGTCTGAAATCAAGGACCTATTCTTTCAAAAATGACTACGAATTCTGAGTGGTAAATACTAGGGCTGGGACGATACACCTATTTCCCGATTTGATACTATCACAATACTTGGGTGGCGATTGGATATTACGATTTATTGCGAGTTTTGTTCACTTTTTTAACACTAGATCACGGGAAAAAGTTGAATCATACACTTCTAGGGACTTTTATTTTGGAAAATATCTAAATAAATACAGTACAAATGTTTGATTTGCAGCATGTAGGTAGTCAAAGATGTCCTGAAGTCAGATGTATCAGTCATCGCCAGGAATTATTTATTACATTTTTCCAGCAACCCAAACATCAAAGAATAAAGACATTTCCCTCACAAATTAGTGTTTGTTTTTTTCATTTATAAGGGACATGTAATGTTTTATACTTCTGGTGAATATAATCCAATAAATCTTATTTCCATATATGTATTTTGTATATGCAGTTCCCTTTGTTAACTTAACTTAACTTATTTTGAAAACCGCACATAGTCACACATATAATGTATACTTCCTCTAAATTCGCCAAGTCCGTCGCTAGCTTTCCCCGTCAGCTCCATTCTCTGTATACATCCATGGTCAGCTCCTTTGGAGGCCGTTTGACTGTATTTAATATAAATAAGTCAGTATATGGTTGCTCTACAGTTGAAGCGTCGGCTGATTTGACCACAGAGATGAGAGTGACGGCTGGCTTGACCGCACGTTACCGCAATACGATAACCTTTCCTGTCATGACAGATTTAGCATGCAGCTTTAGACATCATGTCTGTTTTTGTTGACGGATACGGAACGGATATGATGTTGCGTTACTCAGACTACAACAATAAAAGCGGTAACTTCCTTCTGCGTCGTTATAGTCTCAAATGAAGCAAATATATCGATTCTCGCATTAAAAAATCTATTTCAAAATTGTAAAAAGAATATTGCGATACATAGGTGTATCGTTTTTTTTTTTTTTCCACCCCTAGTAAATACCATTTTCATTATAGGAGCAGAAAGACAAGAATGAAACTAACCTATACATTCAGGTAGGGGTTTGTCCCACTGTCCAGTAGGTTGACAGGTCAGTACAGGTGATCCAAACAGGTAATACCCCGGGTTACAGTCGTAGAACACCACGGTGCCAAAGGTAAAGTTGCCGTGCTCTATTTTACTCTGGCGGATGGAGTTGGCTGGGATGCCTGGATCAGAGCAATTGACCACTATACACAGAGAGAGACACAGAGACAGAACCACACGAATACACAACAAGAGAGAAAAGCATGTGTTATTTGGCATGAACCAGTGAGGGTCATTTCTCTTCCCCCTCTTGCTTTTTTCTCCTGTATTTCTCACTGGGATTACAGCTCTGTAAAATAATATAGGGCATAATAAGGAGGTAGTGGTGAAGACAAAAGAACTAATTAGGGCTGGTGTTTAAAAAGGGTGAATATGGCAAATGTTATGAGATGCTATGATGAAGGCAGGTTTGTGTGTCCTGGATCCAGCGTCCTTGAAGTGTAACGGCTCGCTATCATTATGTTGCATTTTTAATTTTACACAACTCATTGGCACTTCATGCTGTAAACTGGGCAGAACGCCGACAGCTTGTTTACAGACTTGTGAGTGAAGCTACCCTTGTATGTGATTGTTGGAGAACAATCAGGTTTCCATTGAGGAGGCTGGAGCCAGGAGGGATGTAGAGTATTATATCTACCTCAAAACTTCATTCAATTAAATGAAGGAGAAAGAGTGATCGAGCTGAAATGAGAAGGGTAGGGGTATATTAGGATGTTTCTATAGAGTGTTACAGGAATGAGTCCTTAAATTCGGAAATAAGTTAGCATTTTGGCACGTCCGGGTCCCTCGCCTGGAAGTTTTTTTTTAATAGGTTTTTAGTGAGATGCCTGAAATAAGGTCTGTGGTTAACACAAGCTGAAGGAGTTTTAACGTTTTGTTCGATGATATAAAATACGCCAGTAAATATTTTGAAGCTTTTACATGTCTTAAAAAGGAGGTTGCTAACAAATGGCTAAATGAGACTACTAAACGTCATCACGCTGTCTCGTCTTGCCTTTACAGCCTCGTTGTGTATACTCGTGCTCATGCGACCGTGATGTAGTTTGTTTGTAGCCTAACGTTAGCTTTTTACTTCTGCCGATTGCATTTATGCTTCAAAAATCATGGAAGTGGTGTTCATTTGTGAAGATTACCGAACAAAACGTGTAAGTATTTATTTGCATAGAGCTTATTTTCTGCAATAATCCAAAGAAAAATGGAAAAATCAAATTGGCATCAACCATCTTTTTGTCGAAGAAACCCTGGGCGATGCTAACTTCCTGTTTGGCCTACAAAAATACGTCATCCCTGGAGCACTCTGTAGGGAAAGGCAGTAAGAGTAAATCAAGATAAGAGTTGAGGTGGTATTAAAGGTAAGGGATAAATAAGGTTAGGGGTGAATACACTTAACTTTTTTCCCCACCTTTACACGTTGGGGGCGGGTGGCTCCATTGGCGGTTGGCCTGACACTGAGCGTGTGCGGGCCCCTCCATTTCATAACCCCGATTACAAATAAAGCTGACCACGTTGTTGAGGTTGAAGCCGTTTCCCACTGTACGACCATATATGGGACTTCCTGGATGGCCACAGCTGATTGCTATAGGGAAGACAGAGTGAGTCATGAATACACAAAGCTGCGTACAGAAATCTTATTGCATTTATTATAAATCCACTGTGAGATTTGTCATAACAAACACCTTTAACAGTTTCAAAATAGATTTAATGATATATAATTGACATGTCACTGAAGAGTTATTTGTGATATGGCTATGATTCATTCGTTGGTGAATGTTTCTGTCCTCATATCCAGCAGTGGGACAGTATTTCAGCAGTCAGTGTCACATAGTTGTTTGCTGACCGCTGATGCGATTTAAATTTTGTAATTTTTTTGGGCTTTTCATAACACATTGCCTCATTTTCACATCAACATCCAATTTAGAAAGATTTATTCTTGACATGAAAGCCACACAAACATGGATTTAAAGCAGACACGAAAACCAGCGGCCATGTACAGTAGTTCTCTGTCTAAAAAAAAACACAAGAAGCACAGATTTGGGCCAACTAGCCATGCGTTTCCTGGAGTGATTCATAAATATTCATGAGAATGTCAGATGATCCAGAATACATAGCTCAATTTAGGGTCATTATTTTGGAAATATTAGGTCTAGCCATCTCCTGTATTAGCATTGAGTGTCCTCTGTTTGCCATTGTGCATCATAATTATTCATCCTGTTAACTTCACTCACTGGAGCTACTTAGAAGTGTGTGTGTGTGTCCCCTGTCCTCATTGTGCTGACAACAGGGTTTTGATGTTTGTGTAAACAGACAGTTTACAGTTACCACCAGCGCCTCTCTCATCTGCCTCTCAAGCTCTCCCCCTTTAAAGTCCGGCTAATCTCTATAAACAGATTCCACATTCATATGCAGAATTTGTAGGCAACAGGACAAGATTTTGGTATCGGACGCGTTCTGGTTTCCGTTTGTAGTGAAGAGTAGTATTCACGTTAGAGCCTGATTTCGGTTGAATTAAGGTAAACAGTCCGTGTGGAAAGTAAAAGAGGTGGAATACATTGGCCGGAATGCAATCTCAAAAAACTAAAAAATCAGCAGTAATCGCTGCACTAAAACGCTGGGGGCGTGTCTCAGAGACCAAGCCCAATCACGGGTGAGGGTTGATTACATATGTACAGTCACGACACTGGCCATCTCACACTGCAGCGCGCTACTTTTGCAGAATGTTAACACACATGTTGTATAGGCAGAGGATACCACCAGAGACTTCTGCTGGGCAGCTTACTTCCGGTTTAGCCCTATGCTAAATTAATACGTATAGAATAATTTAATCATGCGCCTCTTCTAGACTTTTCCAAATGTTATCGTTCCAAATCGATCAAATTCTGCGAATGAAATGAGTAATTTCGCTCAAAACAATTTATTCACCGTTTTACAGCCGCAACAGTAGCGATGGAGTAGGCTACGATGGAGACTATAACGTGAGCATAAGTTTAACTAACTTGGTTGTGATTCCTGAAATAAGCACGCAGCACATTCTTATGTGCACCTCAAATGACAGGCACACAGAGAGGGCCAGTGAGAGACAGACAGGGATGGACGGCCGGTAAAAACTTTATGGTTTTTTTGACGTTCCTCTGGGAACACTATTGTGAGCAAACTGAACGCGGTGGTGAGTAAGTGTAACTCGCGATTGTATAGCGTTAGGGGAGGGGGTTATGTTAAGGATGGCTCCAGTGCGTCATCGAGCCATGGTTTTAGGCCGTTTCAGGCCCACCCAAAAAAATCCTGAACACAAAAATGTCGAAACAGTTTAAGGATCTAACTTAACAATTCAGTACGACATAGTTCACTGTCTTTTTGTGCATGATTTTAGCACTTATTTTCTAACATGTATAATGTGTTCAGACACAAATCTCTGGTTTCACTTTACCTGGACTTTAAATGTAGTGCTTTACAGGGAGGAGAGAAGAGGAGAGGAGAGGAGATGAGAGAGAGGAGAGGATAGGAGAAAAGAGGAGAGGATAAGAGAGGAGAGGAGAAGAGATGAGAAAGGAGGAGAATATAGGAGATGAGAGAGGAGGAGAGGATAGGAAAGGAGAGGAGGGGAGAGGAGAGGAGAGGAAAGGAGAGGAGAGAAGAGGAGAGAGGAGTTTTACCAAATGAAAAGAAAATAGGAAAGACACACATGGGTGGAAAGGTGAACAGAGAGGAGGAGAAAACCAAAGAATGGAGCAGAAGAGAGGCGCATTAGAGGAGGAGAAGACAAGATGATCATGAAAAGAGAAGATGGGAAAGAAAGGAAAGAAGCCGAGGTCTTTTTTTTTGTCACTTGATCAGTGACAATCAGAAGTTTGTTTGCTTGCCTAAGATACAAATTTATCTGACACCGTCAGCATGCCCTGCAGCCACACACACACACACACACACACACACACACACACACACACACACACACACACACACACACACACACACACACACACACACACACACACGTACACACACCATCATAGTCTCATCACCATTCTGTGTTTGTGTCTCTAAACAAGAGCCTCTCATCTCCATAATTACAGTATAATTTGGCTGTAAAATGATTTCCCTCAATAACTCCTGCATGAATAAACTCAATAAAAACAGCCCAGCACAGAAACACAGATGGATACACACACTATCCTAAACACATAGACACAGACGCATGCAATACCCAAACACACACCAGAACATACTATCTGATATAGCGTCCCTATGTTGAACATTTCTTTTTGTTTAAGGGTCATAGTCAAAAACAATTTCATAGGGGAAATAAACTCCCTTTCACGCCCCTGCTGCTACTCCACAAATGTCGACACTCCTTCACCATCTCCGCCTGTTAAACATGGCTTTAATTTGGTGAACAAACGGGCTGTCTCTTTGGGGAAAAGGCGCCTGTAATTGGCTTGAGAAGGCTCTCATCATCGCCACCTTAACTGTGCCCAGTCGCTGCCAAAAAACATTCAGGACGCTCACAGTAAGTGACCAATTTTAGAAGATTTTCACAGTAGCCTGGAAATGTCAGAGCCTTCTGCTTTATCCTCAAGCCCAGCTATTTATCTCATCCAGGCCACACTGGCAGTAGGGCCCTCTGGCCCTTTATATAAGACTGCTGGTGTGAATCTGCAGAACCTCAGGACTATTGGGTGAATGCATCAAGGAAGGGATATTTCTCAAAATACAAACCTTACGCTGGCTTTACTCAGTATGGAATCACTCTCGAACAAAAGGTTTAAGGTTTAATTTGGACTTCTCCACCCTTGAATGAAATGTGACTGGGCTTTATCAGCTCTACCAGACCAACTCCCCTGGTGGAGACCTCGGTGCTGTCTTCATAAACAATGTTAAACGCAGCTGCACTGGTGTTACTGACATGTGCGGTTGCATATTTTTACTGATTATACCAATTTAACACACCAGAATCCCTGGCCAAATGGTAATCTACTGTAGGTGCCAGATTTTAACAAGGAATGAGAATAACTGGAGGCGATATCTCAAGTTCTGCTACATTGATTTTAACTGTTCATGGTGAGTCTGATAATGTTATAGGAGTGCAATGCTAATAAGGTGGAGCACTCCTTTAACTAGAATCACCACCTCACGGTTGCACGCCTCCGCCAAACAGTGAAGTTGCAGTTTACATCCATGTCTGTCCAAAATGTCATTACTACATCATTCAAGGTCACAGTGACCTTTGACCTCCAAAAGTCTAATCATTTCATCCTTGAGGCCAAGTGAATATTTGTGCCTAATTAAAAAAAATTCACTCAAGGCGTTCCTGAGATACCGCGTTCACAAGAAACATACGTCAGGACAGACAACCCAAAAACGGCCACGGCTGTCGCCGGCGTGGAGGCATAATGAAAGATGAAGACAACAAATGAG
>CAKALG010047261.1:0-11810 GCA_916700815.1 Helicolenus hilgendorfi
CGAACATGGCCACATAGTGAGGAAGAGAGCACTGAGAGCGGGGAAGAGGAAATTGCTCAGCTTGTGTTATTTTCACATCCACTTCCCCCGCAGGTAGAGGGACTCTCACACATACTGAAAGATGTTCGTTGGGCGACTTGTACCCTGTTGGGGCTCCTGGAAAACCTGCCGATGGAGCAACCAGCACCAAGAACGTAAATCACGGCGTTTTCAGTCACACGAAGCTGAAAGAAAAAGTCCCACACACCGGTAGTCCTACCGTCTTGGTGAAAGTCTCCTCCATCTTCCCTTTCGTAGTGCCCTTCAGAGGAGGCCCGGGACTCCAGAGGACGCGTTCGTGTCATATTTGTGAGTACGAAGTTGTGAGTTGCTGTCGTGGACAAATGGTTCAGGGACCAGACGTGAAGGGAACAGTGCCTGTGAATTTAACACGAGGGTCGGCGCTCGACGCCGACGCTATGTACGGTATTGGTTGATGGGACAGTTCAGGTTTTTACGAAGCCTGAGAACGCGACGAGTCCTTTTACAGTATTCCAAAAATCACACTAGTCTTGCACCACTTTGTTTTTTCGCACAAAAAGCACTTGTACCATTGTTTTGGTTGTTGACATATTACAAGCCATGAGGTGTTACTGAGAGGCAGAAGTGGTTAGGCATTAATATGGTGCAGTTTCTGTGTCTTAGACAGGCATGCATGACCTGTGCAATAGCTAATGAGTGTCAGTGTGTCTATGGTTAAAATCCTATATGCAGGGGGAGGGATGTGTCGTAATTTTAGAGCCCCAATCCAGCATTTATTTGACCATAAAAAAGTGCATTAGTGAAGGTTACTGAAGACTTTGCTTTCTACAATAAACTTTTTTAAAAACTTTAAATAAGCCATCATAACAAAAACTACAGGTGTCTTTTTACCTTTGTGTTTTGCAAAAATAACTAAAAGCCTTTAGTGTTTGTGGATTACAGGGTTTCAGCAGGGGGCACTACATCGTTGTTTTGGATTGGGACTTTTAAATATGGATGGTTGACGTTGCAATTTTCCCAATAATTTATTCTTTTAAAGGGGGATTTATTTGATAATTTGTACTAAACCAGTGAATTCTCCCCCGCAAGTGTCCCGGTATATTTGAAAGTATTAGCCTGAATTTGTCAGAAATTATAATATATATCAACTGTATTTCATGCTCCATATGGTATGTGACCCTTTATGTTGCCGGGGTAGGAGATTACGCTGAAAGGTGCCAAACAGGGTGCAGTCTGGGAAACAGAGTCTTTTTATTTCACTGGATTGTCGGCCTTCAATGAAGCCGGAGAGCTACAGTAACTAAATACAGTCAAGTTATTTCAGGTTACATTAAACTAGATCTTCTTATAATGTAACTCTCTGTACATTTCTCAACAGGTAGATCGCTGGAAATGTTAAATGCACTGGGTGGGAAATTAAAATTACAAAGGTTAAATTCAGTTTAGAAAATCTAAATTGTGAATCATCCAAAGAAAAATTCTTTGACAGATTGTCATCTTCTGAAGCCTGAAGCATTTGTAAAGTGTATGACACCCTCTATCCTCAGACCATAGATTCAGATAACAAAAAAGTCCACAAAAAAATTAAAGGGTGAAACCTCAGAAAGAGCAATAGAGGAGGGATCCCTTTTCAAGAAATGCAATATATGCAATAGAGAAATAGATATTATCATTGGTGTCAGCTACCAAAAATAACCAAAATGTAAAGAAAACAAAATTCTGAAAACGTTTTCTATTGGGGCCATGGCTCTTAAATATCAGTAAGTTAGAATCTATGGCCCTGACCATGACTCTGAAATATCAGTAAGTTAGAATCTATGGCCCCGACCACGGCTCTCAAATATCAGTAAGTTACAATCTATGGCCCCGACCACGGCTCTCAAATATCAGTAAGTTACAATCTATGGCCCCGACCACGGCTCTCAAATATCAGTAAGTTAGAATCTATGGCCCCGACCACGGCTCTCAAATATCAGTAAGTTACAATCTATGGCCCCGACCACGGCTCTCAAATATCAGTAAGTTAGAATCTATGGCCCCGACCATGGCTCTGAAATATCAGTAAGTTAGAATCTATGGCCCCGACCATGGCTCTTAAATATCAGTAAGTTAGAATCTATGGCCCCGACCATGGCTCTTAAATATCAGTAAGTTAGAATCTATGGCCCCGACCATGACTCTGAAATATCAGTAAGATAGAATCTATGGCCCCGACCACGGCTCTGAAATATCATCAGCCTAACTATGTATTGATAAATCCATGGCGCTGTCCGTGGTGCTGAAGTCGCAGCCTTCTGTCAGTTTAATGTTGGATCTTCAATATTCTCGTAACTATATAGCTTGCGGGGGGGGGGAGAAGAGTCGTTCATGGGACAGTTCTAGTCGCTTCAGATATTATCAGATATTAACTTCAGATAAAGTTAAATCATTGTCAGGACAATGAGCTCATAAAACTAAACATGAACACTAGTTTTTGACTCAAGATCAGATGATAAGTTGTAATGTTGACAAACGCTCTAAGACTTTTAGCAGTACCCACACTACATTCGTCTGTATACATGTATGTTCACAAAAGCATATCGGGCCTTATTTCACCAGCCACAGACAGACATGTTTGGCTGATTAGGAATAATAATTAATTTCCCACCCAGTCCAAACCGTGTTATTTTTTTTCTGGAACGGATGCGAACTCTTCGAAACATTTCTGGTGACCTTTATGTGAAAGTTTAATTCCACATTCACTGCTCGTGTTGTAAAATGGAGAATAAGGTGCCTTCAGACGGAGGGATGGTATGAAATGATCATCAGAAAGACCACCTTGGAATATACAGACAATGCAGCATCTAAACCACTAATATTGATTGATTGTATTCATTCAGAATAAGAAACTTCAAGCCATTAACTGCATTTTTAAAAAATCTGCCTCAAGGACTGAGGCCTTCGTCTCCCTCGTCATCCAACAAAGGAACCTGAAAACTGGACCTCATTTCATCTTGAAGGACTTGCTAACATCTCACAGGACTGTAGTGCAGGATATGTTTCACCGTCACGCAGCACTAAGTGAAATATTCTTGAACAAACTCATTTTTACACATTATTTTTGCACTTTGTGTTACCACGCCAGTATTAAAAGTGTATTTTCTCGCTCTCTCCATTTGATCGAGATCGCCGGATGTCAGGGCAGGAAGCCCGTGATGGCTGATAGAAAGTTCTTCGACCTTTTGAACTATTTTACCAGCCATTTGTACTTTTTGACTAGAAATAAACCTCTCAGTGCTTGTTGCTTTCCTGTCAAAGTGGCAGGTTTTGTCAGCCTCATATGAATATTTACCAGCGTTTCACTGGTGGATGATGGGAAATTCCTCCGATGTTCTGAATGCAAACCTTAACGACATGATTTTTAGTTTCCCTGTGATTACGTGAATGCGCCGACTGTAGATATTAACTGTACAGTGTGTTCTATTTTCAATGGGGCCAACAGCATCGATCTGTAACTGAGGTTGCTTGAATTAACAAAATGTATGCTCTAAAAACCAAACGTTCATCAGGGTTCTTCAGCCGACTTGAGCAACTTTGGGTTCCTCACTAGATAAACTAAACAATAAAAATCCCTTAAATGTTTTTTGTAGAAGCCTTTTGTTTTTTGAGGTTTGTGGAAACACCGTCATGGATTATAATCAATTGACGGAGTTCCTCAGGGAACCGTCTTGGGTCCCCTATCGTTTTCAACCTGAAGAACCCCTTTGACTTTTTAGAGTGTGCTACTGATATTATTATCAATATTGTTGTGTGACAAGCTTCTACTAACATAACGTACTCCTTGGGCTGTTTTGTATTTTTAGCATTTTTAATTTTGTTATGTGCTTACGAGTGTGAGATGATTTCTTTTTTTTCTTTTCTGATTTGGGCATCTTATGGAAGTACTAAAACCTTTTTAATTTTTAATATGTTTACAACAAAAACAACAAAGAATTTTCTGTGACTAACAAACAACTAATAGGTTCTAATATTTTTCATACAGACTGTGATAATTACTTTCACTCACCCCCGCAGACTTTTGCAAACACACACACACACCTCTGAATCATCACGAAGCCTCAGCGAAGCCTCTCACCAACCTTTTAAATGGAAACAAGCAACACTTCTGCTACCAAACAACCTTTTAAAACCATACCAATAAACAATACATGCTGAGCTGCTAGGAACTGTGGACTGTTGGGTCCCCATCATGTATCTGCAATCACCTACAGAAACACTTAAAGTAACACCATGTCTAATAATCCACGATAAAACAATTAACTAAACAACACTTGAAATAACAACACAAAGTTGTCGAGGAGCACTGGATCAAACCTACCTCGTACGGGATTACACAACATTTCACCCTGTTCCGCTGCGTGCCCGAGCTGAATCAAGCACATCCTCACTAAAGTTCCCATTTTAAAGTACCGTACCCATGCTTTTGCATGTTGTTGCCTATCAACTGCGAATTGTATGTTGTACTTTACATTACTGTCAACCCTTTTCCAAATCATCCCTTCAGCTTTTAAATTTGTTTCCTTCCTTTGGGCAGCGTTTGGTTTCAGTGTCAATCTCTAGATAGATAATCCATCACTGTCAACATTTATTAGGAGTCAAAGCACCAACGGTGTTGGAACTATATTGCTCTCTTGCTGTTTTTTTGGCTGGTCCGTAGAGGGTCAGCCCTACAAACGCAAAAGTCTGTCAATAAGTGATGAAGTTCGGCCGAGTGTTGGAGTTTCCTCATTGGCCGTTGCTCTTTCAAAATGAGGAGTCCTTTA
Organism: Helicolenus hilgendorfi; assembly: GCA_916700815.1. Taxonomy (NCBI): domain Eukaryota; kingdom Metazoa; phylum Chordata; class Actinopteri; order Perciformes; family Sebastidae; genus Helicolenus; species Helicolenus hilgendorfi. The sequence continues at coordinate 4,824 of CAKALG010047261.1, forward strand.
TGCAAATGAGTCCGTCCAGTGCTACGTGTCTGGCTCACGAAACTTGGACCAAGCTGTAAAACTAGACGATCTAGTTCTAAAATGAAACGACATTCAGCGGTGGCATAGCCCATTTCTCGCCAATGTTTTCAGAAGTAGATTTTGGTGGATTGTTTAGACGGAATAACAGAAAGTTTACTAGCAGGCTGCCCGTTTCCTGTTTGAAACGGCGAGCAGACAACCAGCAACAACAAAGCTCATCAATGCAATACTTGCAGCAACCATCCATCCAATCTCAAATGAAATGGTTAAAGGCAAATTCTCTGTGATGGATTAGCTTTGTGCTGCAGGATGCAAGTCTCTGCAAGGATTTTTATTGAAATAAACTCAAATCAGGCTGCCCGGAAGGTCGGAAATCAATCTAAAATGTACTGCATGGTTTGCAGAAGTAATGAACAGTATTTGCATTTAAGAACATACAAAAACACAGGTATGGTCCTTTAAATGCTCAATTTAAATACTTTTTTTTTCTGCCCGGGCCTGCTCTCCACTATCGGTTTGCATGTAGTATTTATTACAGTATCTGCACTGAATGAAATTGTATTATAAACATGAATGTACATAACCATCATTATATGAAAAATAACAATGCGAGTACTCACTTTGCTCTGCAGAGGGCAGTTTGTGTGTGGCTGCGTTTACACCGGAATGGAAGATCTGCTTTTTAACACCAATAGAAACAGATCTGGTCTGACTGCTGCAGGCAAACAGGGAATATTAAAAAAAAAAAAAAAAATTAAAGCACATCAGATCTGGTTCAAATAAAGTTAAAATGTTGGATTCTTCTGTTCCTGTGTAAAGACAGTCTGTGTTGTGTGTATCAATACAAGGGCGATGGACCTGGGTCTAAGTTGTACGTAACAACACATTGGACCGCTTTGTGGAGAAAACATATTTCTTGTTTATAATGTAGAGCAAAGAGAGACTGGAATAGTCCTTGTAAAATTGTATGAGTACAGTGTCAAATATGTGTCAACAGAGACGACATTATTTTAAAAATTATGTATGGAAAATTTTAGCTGTGTATATAAATATATATTACTTGTACTTTGTTTTTGAAATTGCAGAGATATGGAAAAAAAGTGGAAATATTTATTGCTCTAAAGATATAAAAAATCTGTTCATGTTGATGGAAAGATGTGTCCTGTTTTGTTTGGCTGATTGTACACACACGCACACACACATACACACGCACACACACGCACACACACACACCCTTCAGGAAATACAATTAGTTTATTTCTTTCTGAGAGTGAGATGTTCGATGGATATCAATCTCATATCTGTGAGTTGAGAACAGCGTCAGAGTCAAGGTACTTGTACTTTACTTCAGTATTTCTATTTTATGCAACTTTATACTTTTTACTCCACTACATTTATCTGACAGCTTTAGTTCCTTCCTGTCCAGGTAAAACCAGGTATCTCCAGATGTGTTGATGTTGAATGTTTATGATCAGCTTACCAAGTACTATTTACATACAATGAAAAGCGTAAGAAAAATAAATTGTCAAACACTTGATGCCTTGATTTACATATTCGAAAAGGAGTGAGAAGAAGTATAAATTTATTTAATCCCACCCCTTCTCCATAAATCAATTATTAATTATTAACCAGCTTCCTTATTTAGCCATACATATACTCTAATAAATGTTCCTAAATTTGTCTAACTATAATTATTATACTTCCTCCAAAGCTGATATGATATAAAATGTGTTTATTCTAGCCTTATTTATTTTTTAAACGTCTTGTTTTTATATTTCTTTTTATGACGATAAAGCAATCGGGCTGCACTTATTTACGTACAAAGTTTTACAAAAATATATATATATATTTTTTTTTTTTTCGCTTCCACGTGATCAGTACTTAGTACTATCATATCAAGACTTAGATTTGGACACACTGGACTAAACAGCACACTATTTAAAATAGGTAAACATGACACAGGTAGATGTAATTATTGTGGACAAGAGGAAACGGTGGAGCATATCATATTGCATTGTGAGAGATATGAGGAAGAAAGAAGGCATTTGAGCCAAGGCCTCAAAGAGATTAAAGTACACTTTGATTTAATAGATATTCTACAAAAGAACTCACTAAATGAGTGTTATAGAATATTATTTCAGTATCTTAGACAAATTAATATGATTGGAAAAATATGAGGTTGTTTGTTTTCTTTTTGGGGTTTTTTTCTTTTTCTTTTTCTTTTAGTTAATACAGTAACTAAATACAGTGAAGTTATTTCAGGTTACATTAAACTAGATCTTCTTATAATGTAACTCTCTGTACATTTCTCAACAGGTAGATCGCTGGAAATGTTAAATGAACTGGGTGGGGAATTAAAATTACAAAGGTTATATTCAGTTTAGAAAATCTAAATTGTGTATCATCTAAAGAAAAATTATTTGACAGATTGTCATCGTCTGAAGCCTGAAGCATTTGTAAAGCATATGACACCCTCTATCCTTAGACCCTCGACTCAGATAACGAAAAAGTCCACAAAAAAATGAAAGGGAGAAACCCCAGAAAGAACAATAGAGGAGGGATCCCTTTTCCAGAAATGCAATATATGCAATAGAGACATAGATATTATTATTGGTGTCAGCTAGTGCACATGAACATAATTTACAGCTACAAAAAATAACCAAAATGTAAAAAAAAAAAAACTCTGAAAGAAATATGAGGTTGTTTGTTTTGTTTTTGTTTTGTTTTCTTTTTACTTTTCTTTTTGTTTTTCTTTTTTTGGGTCATATAGTAATTATTAGCCAGAATGATCCACACTCCAGACCAGTTGGTGGCGGTAATGCGCCAAGTCGTTGTTTTCCAATCGCCAATAAACCCTTAAGAAGAAGAAGTACTTCCGCTGGAACCGGAAGTGTTTCGTCGTGCTGTAAAACTCAACTGCTGCTGAGCGTGTTTCTGTTAATTCACAAAGTTTATAAATGTGGTGAGTTAACGTCTTCATACATATAATTCCAAATATTCGCTGAGTTCCTCGGTGTATAATGAAACAAACTGCACTGTCATTGAGATGAAACGGTTTTGTAGAAACAGTAATTTAAAGGGTGAAAGAGTAAGTAGGTTAGCTTTAGCTCTGTTAGCCGGCTAGCTTCTCTAGCTAACCCCCATTCGGTTAAACAGCGGCTAATGCTAACAGCTAACGGCTAGCTCCATTCAGACCGGTCAGGTGTCAGTTAGCTGCTCTTCAGGCCCTCTGCTGCCTTTAACAGGTCGGTTACTGTGTTACTGTGTTAATGTGTTACTGTGTTAATGTGTTAATGTGTTACTGGGTCAAAGCTAAACATTATTATTAATATTTAACGTCGTGTATTAACTGTTTATCTTGTCTTTAAGGCAAAGTACGTTTATTTCCAGTGGTGGAACAACTACTCAGTACTTTTACTAAAATAGAAGTAGAAATCAGACAGTTTAAAAAAATACTCCCATTATAAGTAACGTTTCTGTAGGGCTGCACATTTACCATTATTATTATTATTATTATTATATTGTTATTATTATTGTAAATGTACTTTGTTATATTCCACCACTCAGATCCTTTACTTAAGTAGAAGTAATATTAATAATAATAATAATAAATTGGATGCATCGCCTTTCAGAAACCCATGGACGTTTTAATAAATAATCTTTTAATAAATAACACAGAGGAGAAATTATAGCTAAGTAATTAAAAGAGTGATGTGTAGGAAGAGTCAGCTGAGATCATAGGTCTTGATGAACAGGTGATGCTTGAGGTGTTTTGGTGAAGTTTAACATTTATTATTTATAGACTGCACATATCTACATATTACATTTATTTATTGACGGACTCTACACACTATGTTCACCCATTCACTCCATTCACTCTGTATCTTTTATATCTCTATTATTTATTTTATAATATTTGTATACCTTTACATCTCCTGTGTTTCACTCTGTTGCTGATATTTCTGCTTTGACACCTGAATTTCCCTCTGGGGATCAATAAAGGTTCATTGTATCTTATCTTATCTTTTTATTATTGTTTAATCTGTTGCCTTTTTCTCAATTAATTGCTCTGTAAAACATCAGAAAATAGTGAGATATAGCCATCACAATGTTCTTGCAGCATCTTCAAATGTCTTGTTTTATCAACAAACAAAAATCTTCACTCAAGACAAAGAAAAGCAGCAAATCTTCACACCTTAAGAAGCTGAAAAAAAGAAAAGAAAAGGATTAATTGATTATCAAAATAGTAAGTCATAATCATTTAGGGTTTTTTAAGCTCTAATTACAAGTAAAAGTCCTGCATTTAAAATGTAAGTAAGTACAAAAGTGTATATATAATGGAAAGAAACAAGTACCTTGAATTTGTTCTTAAGTACAGTACTCGAGTAATTGCACTTTGTTATATTCCACCACTGTATCCTATCATATACATATTCAACTTTCAGATTTAAGGCCCCTAAAAGGCTCTAATCTGAAGGATCTTATCTTCCTTCTAACTGAACATGTGAACACTCTGCCTTAAAGAGTCGTAATTATTATGATAATTTGAATCAATGTGGTTTCACACGGTGGTCTAAATGCTGTGTCAAAAGATTATCCATCAAAATAATTGCATTCTGTATATATTTTTGGCCCTTAAATATGAAAAGTTCTTTTCCTCTTTCAGAGCGTCTTCCCGTCTGTGCTTCGGTTGGCTGGTTGAACAGAGAGCGATGGCCGGTCCAGAGCTCCTGCTGGACTCCAGCATTCGGATGTGGGTGGTCCTGCCCATCGTCTTCATCACCTTCTTTGTCGGGATCATCCGTCACTATGTCACCCAGCTCCTCCACAGCGACAAGAAGGTCGACCTGGAGCAGGTTTCTGACAGGTGAGACTCAGTTTAGTCTGCTGGGCCTGCGTTTGACCTGTAACATATTACATTTTTATAATGTTTGTAGTGAAGCTTCAGAATGTGCTCGCTGCTTTGGACTGCACTGTCACTAATCTGAGGTTATGTTGGTGTTTCTGTTCAGCCAAGTCCTCCTGCGCAGCCGCATCCTCAGAGAGAACGGAAAGTACATTCCCCGACAGGTAAGATCACTGGGAATCGAATCAAAGATTCAATCGATTTAAAATATCTAATCGCGATTAATCACACATTTTTTTATATTAGACTTCTGATTTTTAATAACTAAATAACAATTATTTGGATGCATGTTTCCTTTTTTAATTGTTACATTTACTATTTTCCCTCTAGTAATATTGTGTCTTCATTGTGTTGTAATTAAAAGCAAATAAAGCTATGACTACTGGCAGTTTAGAGAATGTAAAAATATAAAGTTATGTGGGTGTAAAGCGGCAAGAGTGGCTGAAAATCTGTATCGTAGACATTTAAATCCTACAGGACTTACAGTGGATGTGCCTCTGTTTAAAGTGAAACGCTTTGAGATGTTTTGTGTAAACATGTTTTCACTTTCTCAGTCTTTCGCCATGAGGAAACATTACTTCAATGACGCAGAGACCGGCTTCTTCAAGACGGTCAAGAGGAAGGTCGTCCCCAAGAACCCCATGACAGGTGTGTGTGTTTATCTTGATATAGTTTGCTCTTGGTTTGTAAAATGTGCCGCTCTGCTGACAGCAGACAACGATACCCTGGGTATGTTGAACTCGCTTCATAGTACTCTGCCTTCATGTGGTGCAGTACAAACACTAAACTGTCTGTGTGTGTTTGTGTGCGTGTTGCAGACAGCAGCATGTTGACAGACATGATGAAGGGAAACCTCACCAACGTCCTACCCATGATTGTGATCGGTGGATGGATCAACTGGGCTTTCTCTGGATTCGTCATAAGTGAGTTCATCTGCTCTCAGTCATTAGTACCATCACACACTGTTTAGTTGGTCACCATTAGAAATGAACTACAATTTTAAGAAACATGTTTGATGCTAATCTCTCCAAATATGTCACGAAAAGGTTTGGTCCTCTGTAGAAAATCTGAATCACTGGAGCAGCTGAAAATGGTTCATTGTTATTATGGCAGTTTATCCCAATGATGCCCAAACTATTCTGCCTACTGAAGCTTATATGATTGTTTCTGATGTGTTTGGTGTCGTCATGCAGCCAAGGTGCCGTTCCCTCTGACTCTGAGGTTCAAGCCGATGTTACAGAGAGGGATCGACCTGCTGTCGCTGGACGCCTCCTGGTAAAAAAGACATCACCTCACCACACCAAACATTTACCAACAGTATCATGCAATCGTGTTAGTTTAGACAAAAATGTATCAGCTACTCAAAAGAATGACTCTCCATATATAACAGGGCAGTGTCAATCCACAGAGTTCTATTTATATTATGAACTATTTAATTAACCTCAACAAAAAACACAAAAACAGAAGTGACTGTTTTGTCATTGATTGGGTGTTTATCTTTAATGGAGACCCAAAATAATAATATTGTGTAATATATGTATAATATAATATTGCTTCAGTCTGATTAGCGGGCAGCCAGTCACATAACTGACTCCATTTATCTACTTTAAATTGAAGTGGCCTGCAAAAAACGGATCACTTCATAACAAAGGGCTGAGTTTTCACATTTTAATGCTTGTGTATATTTTGACTGTGTTTTATTTCATAATGTCCTGTTGATTTGACATTGGACAACCTGCAGGGTGAGTTCGGCGTCCTGGTACTTCCTGAATGTGTTTGGACTGAGGAGCATGTACAGCCTCATACTGGGACAGGACAACGGTGAGTCTCTTCTCACTTTGTATCCCACTGATAGGTGAACCCAGCATGCAGAAATATTCTTGTTCACACACCATTTTAGAATAGGCGAAAAAATAACACATTTATACTGCATTCATAAAACTGCATGTGATTATCATAAAGTGGGCATGTCTCTCGTAAATACAAAGTGTGTCCGTTTGAAACGCAGCTGGTGTTCAAACTGTTTTATGTTCAGACATGACAGTTGGTCTGTTTGATTT
>CAKALG010047262.1:0-10275 GCA_916700815.1 Helicolenus hilgendorfi
AGAACTCGAAGCAGGCTGTGAAGGCAGCTGTCTGAGGCAGCGGTGGGAGCTGGTGAACGGCCGTGGTTAGAGGGGAAAGCGCACTGACTGAGGCAGAAAGTCCTTTTAACCCCGACACCATTAGATACCCCCACCACCTCCTTCACTGCTGCCTCCACAGAATACATTTCCAATAATATAATTCATCTTAACATTTGAGCTGGGCTTCCGCATTGACGCTCACCCCGCATTTTACTAAGAAGGATTTTTACATCCCGTGCTAAACAACACATTCGTCATCTCTGAGCATCGGACATCCACACCTGCCCTGAAAATGTCTATTATGCATCTCCTGTGGTGGGAGGAAAGTGTACTGTCAGCGTTACATTTTTTTACTTTCTGCCTCTCCCTCTCTACATCTGTACATTTCCCATATGTGCGTCGTGACAGGATTGTGTGAGAACTGCATAAAATTTTGGTCACAATGCAAGTCTGAACCCTTCGGGATGTGACCTCAAGTCAGAATACAGAAACAAGAAAAAAGCTGCCACGAGAGCCTCTAGAGCTGCAAGCTATTGCATCCTGATGATTGGAAAACAGAAATCACACTGATAAATGAAGGCATAATATGCAATTCCCTTTTGTGCACTGATGAAAAGAATAACACCTGCACAAACCACAAATTAATTAAAAAGACATGGTTTCAACCCCCGCCGGCTCTTTGTTAGGTCAAAATGTTTAAACATGGTCACCTTGTCCATTTATAGGCTGATGGGCTTTATGATGGCAGATGTAATTAACCATCCGACCCACCCAGGGTGCCTGAAAGCTCTGGAAAAAGATCAAACCATCTGTGAATGTATCACTGAATGCAATGTCCTTCATTCTGCAGTGCTTTGCTTTTGTCAGAGTGGTTGATGAGAAGCCACGGTTTAACTTAAGAGTGTCAGGTGGGCTCCTCAGAGCACCAGCGCCAGTGTGGGATTTATTCACATTATGCTTCAGCCACATAAAAACACACGTAGCTCTTTAAAACGCAGCATCGATTTTAGTTTTTTCAGGAAAGGGTTAAAAGACATCTTCCCTCAGAATAACACAAACAGTAATTTAAGCATGTCATGTGAGTAATAATAACAATAGACATTTCGACTTCATCACAGCAGGAAAATTACATTTGAAACTGAAAACATTAATAATGGCCCTGTTCTATTTAAGTGGCCCAGTAAGCCATACTAGCAGGAACAGCTCGTCATTAATGATGTTATTTATCCCTTTGCTTTTCCTGTTATGATGAGTAAAATGTCTGCTGTGTAAATAGTCTATAACAGGATAAGGGCTAATTAGATTTGACTACATTTCCCATGATTCTCATCAGTCGGTTGCTTTAAAAGACACAAGGAAATAAAAAATACATTTCCAAAAATGCAATCTTCCTGATTCCTTGTGTTAATTATTCATTTATCTCTAGAGCACGCTAAATATGTGTCAAAAAATCCCTGTATTTTCTGTAAAACATGAAAATATTTTTGATGACTCAGCTTGATCTTGGGGGCGATTACATAACTGCATCCAATCAAATGTGATTTGAGGTGCTACCTAACCCCACTAATCATATTAATCCGCAATTGACTGTTAGCTAGTGGGTAGTTAGCAGAGCGATATCATAGCAGGAGGTGTATGTTTGGAAAAAATTTGACCGACCGGGCGAATTGAATGAGACCGTCAAGTGGAAAATAAAATCAGCAAACAGACTCAGTGTAAGCTACTGGTCATACCAGACCAAGCAAGGCTTTAACAGCAAAACCAAGAGTGTATTGAAATGAGCAAGGCTGTTTTTTATTACTTGTGAATTCAGCTTTTTATTAAGAAAAGGATGGATGTGATATTTCTTCTTTCAAAAGTTACTAGTCTCACTTTAAATTGTTATAAAGTCATTTCAGTTTGAATCAAAGTACTGGACTGACAGACTGAGATTGTTCCTCCTAGACACAATTGTCATAAACAGTATCAGTACCCTCAGCAACAACTGCCACATTCTGCTTTAATACAGCGCACTATAATTACATACACTATCATTACAGCACACGATCAGCTTGTCCTTTAATAAGAGGCAACCTTGAAGGAGGTTAGCAATGTTCTAGCTGCAGCTCAAAAAGAAATGTAGCCTTCAGCAGCAAAAAGTGAGAGGTTTCAACGCAGAGGAAATTCTAGTTGGTAGTCACAGCTAACCCACTAAAGTAACACCCAGTACACAACGCGGCACACGTCCACCATCCAAGCAAGAACAGATTTGACTGCTGATGGCTGAGTAGCGTCCAAAGCTTAAAGCTGCTCCAGATCTAAGTGCATAAATGGGCTTATTTAAGTCACATGTACTGTCATCAGGGCCGAACTGTGTCTCAATGGTTAACACCATCACCTTGCAGTGAAAAGGAGCATCCTAGTGTTTAAGATACACATCATACAGCCACAATTTCCCTGGACTTGATTCCATCCGGGAGCATTTGTTGCACGTCATACCCCTCTTTTTCTCCCCCCACGTTTCTTGTGAGGCTCTACACTTCCAACTATCAAATAAAAGGCAAAAATAACAAAACGTCTCTTGTTCTCTCTGTGTGGAGTTAGCGTATTCTCCCTGGCTTGGTGTGGGTTTCCGCTGGGTGCTCCAGCTTCCTCCCACAGTCCAAGAACATGATCCCGAGGACCCAGCTGCAATTATTTTTATCTTTTATTTTGTCATGATCACATAATTATTGCATGATCTTGACACAACACAAACTGTAACAGTCATGCCCGTCTGATGATTATAGATGATTACCACTTCAGATCTTCAGTCTGTTGCTCATGACAGTTTGGGTAGTTCTGATATGATAAATCATTATCTCCTAAAATGGAAGGAGTCTCTGTCGGTATGTCTGTCCTTCGATTTTCTCAACAACAGTTCGTCCGATCGACTTCACACTTGGGCGGGTGTATTGCTGAAGCGCAGTGTTGGGCGCAAGCTCTTGAGATTTACGGGACATATTTGTTAGTGGTGCGTTATGTACACACTGTGTAGTGTATTGAGAGTGGACCCCTATTAACCATTACACCGCCGAACGGCATGCTGGGAACAGCTCTCTCTCTGTCGCTCACTATAGTACATTCAAGAAAAGATAAAGAAAGAGAGCCTGGAGATCTACAGGACATATTTATTAGTACTTCCGTTCATCCAATCGTCTTCACACTTGGCATGTCGGGTATATTGCTCTGGACCGAAAGAAGCGCCCTGAATTACAAAACGGTTGGTATTACCTTGAATTTACAGTATGAACGCTTCACACTGTACAAGTTACTCACCTCTCTTGGTCGGCACTTCGAAACCGGGGCAAAATCATTTGTCTGAAGCTGCTGGTCCGGTCCAGTTTGGGTTGACTTTTGGCCCTCTTGATGGAGCCCTTCAGCCTCCGATTGAGAAAACTCTTAAGTTTCAACAAGAGAAAATATAAAAAACAGTGTAAAAACACCACCCCAACTGTTGGAATAAAGTGCATAATGCAATAAAACGCAGTAGGAATTGAAAATCGGACAACGTGTACGTGTTTTCTATGTGAAAAAGAGAAAGCTTACATACAGTGTGCATCAGCAGAGTGTGACCAACGTTAGTGTACTCACCGGCTGTCTGAAGGGCTGTGGGGTGGCATTTGGAGGGGTCTCCATGCTCGACTGTCTTACAGAGGCAAAACTTGCCCTGCGAGATTGGTCTACAAGAAGAGAAAGGGAAAAAAAATCAATTAATAACAACATTAGAGACATAAAATCATTATACTTATAGTCAACTAATGCATGCAGGTGTTCAACCTCAAAGCACAATTTCCTAAACGTATCATTCCAATGAATATAAAATGTTTTTTTCCTGCATCTGAATCCAGATAAAACATCAAAATGCATTAAGTTTTGTGAAAGATGATTTTTGGAGTATACCAGCATGCTGGGAATATTAGGATTGTGATGATCAACTGGGAGTCAGACTAATGGCTGCTGAGTTAAGGCCATTTAAATGCATCATGTTGCTGTAGGGCTGTTGCTGAGTAAATTTCTATCAAATTTTGCTTAGACAGACTTAATCTGTGCTTGTGTCATCTAAATTAGCTAGCAATTACACAATGCCTTCAACGATGATGACAATTTAATGACAAGTGAGTCACGCTTACTTTGGCAGCCAATAATAGGAAAATGGTATAATCAGAAAACAGATTCATAACTTTTTGAGCTCACCCAAATATAATGTGCACCAGATTTGGTGAAGAAAGGATAAAATATGTAAGAGAAGTGCTTTTTTCCTCCACTTTGAATAACAATTAACAGTGTGTGTTGGCTTACAAAGCACTCTGACACTCTTGTGAGATTTTAAAACAACATGAAGCCATGAACAATATAACAGAAATGTGATGATGTAATAACAAAATGACAAAAAAAATGTCCCTTGAAAGAAGTCACAAAAGGAATAAAAGACATTAGTACAATATTGCAGCTTAACAGAAAATGCAACATATCCTCATGATATCTTATGAAAAGTTATTCCTCATTTTTCGTGCATTTTCCTACAAATCAGGTCAATTGGAGGAAACAATTTGGTTAGGTTTAGGCAACAAAACTACTTAGTTAGGTTTAGGCAACAAAACTACTTAGTTAGGTTTAGGAAAAGATGGTGGTTTGGGTTATAATAGCGCCGGAAGTGGTGTAACTTAAGTGCGGAAGTAATGTCACAAAAACCACTTAGTTAGGTTTAAGAAAAGATGGTGGTTTAGGTTGAAATAACACTAGAAGTAGCGTAACTTAAGTACGGAAGTTACGTGACAAATATATCAACATTGACTTCTGGTTTCACACTGGACACGAATGCCAGCCTCCTGTGCGAAAATCTGGTGTTTTTTAACCCACCTATCCATCCTCCCTACGCTGCATTTGTCACTCTTTATACTTCCTGGTTCACGATTACGTGGATTACATAAGAATTGATTACGTGGGATATATACGAATTACAGTGCATTACTTTTTGTAGGTAAAGCTGTGTGAGAACAGCCTGGATAATATCATTATAATGTTGAATCGTTATATAATAACTTGAATTGTTATACTGTTCATACTTATTTACGTAATATTTATTGATGTTATTGTTACATTATCACTAATAAATACAATATGTCACAACATTATGAGGTCATAACCAACAGGTAATTTCCAATCAGCTAAGAGGGACATTTTATTCCATTCTGACAAGTTGTTACATATCTTATTCATAGCTTCTGTCATTACCTTGCAGCTGCTTTGGTCATGTACAGAAAGCATTATATAAGCATTAAATAACAACATGGCAAACACATAATAGGCACAAATAAGCTGTTAGCACATCAACAATGCAGAATATGAGATTTAAATAAAGCTCACCAACAAGGACAGACAGCTACAGCCTCCAAATAACCACAAAGAACAACACAGACAATATTAGATGCTATTCATCGCTCCCCCATTGTGAAACATTCTGTATGCAAGGCCAGTGGAAAATGACGCAAAACTTGATGTGAGAATTATATTGGACCCCTCTATGGTGGGAAGAAGTAACAATGAGTCATCTTGAACTTTATGGTTTTCGTCTGACTTTGGGCTTGTGCATACTGGAAGATGGTGATGGATCTATAAAAGTATAGACAGCAGTCTGTAGGGAATCAGATCTGATGCATTTCGCTCCATGACTGTGTGATGAGGCCAATGCACAGGAGCAGGAGCCTCCTTCAGACTCCAAAAATCCATATCTCTCCATACGAACAATGACAGAAATGCAAGAGGGTTTTTTTTATAAACAGAGCTTTCTATTTTTATGGGACATTTTGTGTGAAATTCTTCCCTCTTGAAAAATTGTCCTATTTCCTAGCCTGGTTCCAGACCTGTGAATCACCACCCACATGTGCAATTTGTTCTGCAATTCAAATAGGTCTGGTATAGAGGAAACAATGGACCAATCAGAGTTTAGTAGGCGGAATAAAAAAAGGGGGACATCATCTGCTACATTGCTAATTAGCTACCTAGCTACATTCATTTAAAAACAGTGACAAAAAAATGGTGACGAGCGTGGATTGATGCCGCTGTACACGTTGTTGTAAGTCGAAAGTTACAGAAATAACAACTCTCAAATAGACATATTTCTTGGCAGCTCTTGGCTACCGTAGGTTCTGTGTCAAGTGAATTATGACATGGTGGGAGAGTTACAATATGTCACTCCGTACTGACACATTAGGGAAAAGCATAACAAAATAACCTCCCACTTGACAAGAAATTAGATAAGATGAGCAAGAGGGCAGGCTGAATGAAAAAAAAAAATTCTTTTCAGTCTGATTATCGGGCTACCAAATTGAAGCATGTCTAAAGATGAAATGTTGCCCTTACTCAAGGCCAAAGATGATTTTTTTTAGCCCTGGTTGTACAATAAAGCCTCATCCTATTTTATATATTTATATATATTGCATTTTCTAAGATGGTTGTGTAATCAAATTTACTCATCATACATTTGAAGTGTGGCATAAAATGGCACAGATTCGACCATAGGTTGGTCTCTTAAAGCTAAAAACGTGATTGTGTTTCATGTTGATATTCATTCTGCTCTTCTATTTTTGTCTGTGATTGATCCATTGGAGCAAATTATTATTATCTTTTTTCTTTCAGAAATTTCCCATTACCCAAAGGACGTGTTTTTTTTCTCCCTTTTCCAACAGAGAAACAAGACACTCTGTCGTCCTCTGATTTCCTCACTCCCAAAGCCTCTAAATAGGCGACTCTCCAGGTTCTATTCTGAATCCAAGCAAATTGTTTGGTATCCATGGAAACAACTCCAAGGGCTTCTACTTGAACTGTAGAAGATATTGGCAAAAAAAAACTGCACAATAAAGATGATGAAAGACACAAAGTAACATGCTGCACAACACTGCGCTTCTGGTAGCAGTGAAGTGAGTGAACTGATCAGACCTATCTTCCTCAACTGAAGGAAATATTTCACTCTCCTTTTTGACTCATGTGGGGCTCAACCCTGACACCCCTCATTGTACACGGAGGAATATTCAACATCACTGCCACCAAAACCGTCACTTGCTTCATGTGGTGCTTTAAGTAAACGTGACATATTATAACACATGGATGTGTTCACATGGGCTATTCTGAATGTAAATTGCTGTCAGGACGGAGTGTGTGGGTGGAAACAGCCTCTAGCTAACTGTGATACAGAGGGAGAGAAAGACAGAAAGAGGAAGACTGTGAGTGGGTGTTGGAGAAACATACTCAACCTTTAGTATATATCTCTCTATTAATACACATTTGGAAACTTTATATTTCAATAAATTGAATAAAATCTAACCTTTTTAACACAGGGTTTCTTTTTCTTTTGTTATAGACACAAACTAGATGCACTATAAGGATACAGTGTGCCATCCCTCAAGCTAAGCGGTCACGGCATGAGCAGCCCTGCCGAGTACAAACTGTAAAATTGTTTTTTAATAACCATGAAATCTCACAGCAGCTATTAATTAAGCAAAATATGTTCTTAATGAAAACCGACCCCAAATTTCCATTTAACCCATGGGAAATAATCATCACTGAAATTACAATTAGGGATGCACCGATGCAATGTGCCAGATCGATATCAGCACCAATACTGACCTTGTAAGCCGGGCTGTATCGGCTGTGACAACACCAATCCACATTAAAGCTTCAGTAGGCAGACAGTTTTTGCATCATTGGGCAACAATTCCATAATAACCTTTCAGCATATCTTAATTCAAGTGTCCTGAGAGAAAACTAGACTTCTGCACCTCCTCATGGCTCTGTTTTCAGGCTTTAAATACTCCAGCCCGTGACGGGAGACTTTGGCCAATCACAGGTCATTTCAGGGAGAGAGCGTTCCTATTGGCTGTGCTCCGGCTAGTGGGCGGTGCTTGGTATTTCCCTAACAGATCTCAACATGAATGCCGGGTCGAAAACTTTCTCGTTTTACAGATAAACAGCACACTACAAGGTGCTTCTGTAAACATTTGAGGTGAGGAATAGGCATTACAGTAACAAAATATTGATTCATAATTGATCAGCGCTGCCTATAGACGGCAGGCCAATAAGATTCCACAGTCATGTTAGCAGCTTTATTAGCATTTAACTAGGCACAATAGTTGTTCGGGCAAATTCCAGCATGCTAACAATGACTATCTGTATGTCCCACATCTGTACTACTTCTAAGCAGGTTTTTAGTATAGAAGATGTTCTCACTGGAAAAGTGACAAAATGAGGAACACTCAAACTAGACAGAGAGAAAACACAGTCGATATTTGAGTGTGCTGTTGATGGAAACTATTCTCCCACAATGCAATGCACAAAGGAATTGCAGGTGCTACTTGCAGCTGGGGAAAAAAAAAAGTGTGCATGGTGGTGAAAGAGCTTCAAAAAAATCTTGGAAAACAAAACAGACAAAAAAATTATCAGTTTAAAAGGCCCGTTTTGTTTGTGAAGTAAAACTGTATAGTAACTGCTAAAACAGCCAGGGGATCACCAAAATGATCACAATTCATCCTGAGGGGGACATAAAAGTCTGTATCAAATTTCTTGGCAATCCATCCAATATACATTTCATGCAGAACAAAATAACGTCAACGTTATGGTGGCACTAGAGGAGAAGTAAGATGATCACAAAAGTCATTGGGAATTATCGTCAAAAAGAAAGGCTTTTCATTTTGTTAACAGGCCCCACACAGTTTCGGAAAGTTATTTTAAAGTTTGGTTGGACACATGACTGAAAAAGAAAAAAAGCATGACCCAGTACACTACAGTATATACTGTAGCTGTCAGGATAGTAAGCTGTTGTTTATACTATAATGACTTTTCTAATTGCAGCTGGGTACAAATGCTTATATTATGTATTTAGACACCTCAAATCAAGTCTTGTATCAGGTATAAAACCACTCACTTTTTGGTCTGGACATGACTGTAATACAGTGTTAAATGACAAATGATGCCAATATGGATGCTTTTACTGATGCCACTCTACATCCCAAATAAAAAAACACATTTGTACCGGCAATTAAATGGCCGTCATTTGCATTTTCGCTCGTGATGCTACTAAATGAGGCGGTGTGCTCTCCAGCAGGTGTTTTGTTTGTTTTACGTCATACGTGCGAGGCCTCTACATGATTTCCGTCTCATGATTCACTGCATTGAGGGCGGGAGCTGAGCTTTCAGAGAAAATTGAGTGAGCTTAATTTTATTGAGACTGTCCACAGTGTTGATGGTGCAGCAGTCCACTTTGTCTTGGAGTGACAGTGTTTCCAGTTACAGATCACACACACAAGATCTCATTATGTCTGGTCTGGAGCATCTGACAATGAGGAGCCTCTGGTGACTCACAGACGGGCCTGCCGGGGCAGATGTCGCATTGGTGTCATATGGAAGCCTCCTTAATTGCCATATTCCGTCGAGTAAATACTGTTCATGTCGACAACAAAATGCTAATTATGGCTCGGAATTTGCTCTTTTTCCGACAGCTCCAATATGTCCGTAACATAAGTCAATACACCAAGGTATCCTGACTAAATCTTAATTTAGACTCTGTTGTGATCATGCGCACTATTTACCCTAAATCAAATCAATGCAAGTTTAGCAAAAGGCTGAATGCAGTTCAGTTCACAGTTTTTACTGTACAGTATATATCTATTCAAAAGGGTCCAATTTAGTATTGTTTGTATTAAACAGTTTAATTTCAATTGTCTATACAGATTGAGAAATCTGAATGCATTTTATAATGCAGATAATAAATTATAAACATATGCGATTTTACATGACTGATTACTGGTTTAAGTGTTACGGCCCGACCAAGGAATTGGTGATGATGATGACCAATACGCAGCAAGAAATTGCAGTACAGACAAAGAACGTATATTGCCAAGAAGTGAAAGTCAATTGTTCGTTCCATTGCAAAATCAGCGCAATGGACTGAAAGCGACTACGGGATGCCAGTTTATTCTTTTCTTATTCCACAGGTAGCTATTCTGCCCATCGATACAATTTACAGGAATTTTGTTTGTGGTCTTTAGAGGTGCTAAATGCGAGATTGGAAACATTTCTATTGCCTCTGAACAGTGAAGCATTGAAAACAATAGCAACAGTGCTGACGGAGCTAACAGTGTTAACCTGAGGGGGAACTGGAGGGTGGTTGCTACGCTTTTGCAACAGTGGCGTCAGTCTGGACGGCGTTATCAGCTATAACCGCCGTATGAGTGCAGT
>CAKALG010047264.1:0-18811 GCA_916700815.1 Helicolenus hilgendorfi
CTGTGTAAATGTCTGTGGATGTGGAGTGCCCTGTGTGAAGTCATGTGTTGAGTAGAGCTACAGTCTATGTGTAACGCTCATTAGACAGAAGACCTCTTGCTCACAGCGGAGAGAGAGAGAGAGAGAGAGAGAGGGAGTGTGTTCGTGCTGTGTGGTCAAACTGTCCCCTGAGTGCTGAGAGACGATGGAGGGATCAGAAGAGGGTGGGCGTTTTAAGACAATACAGCTTTTGTGTTTGGACTTTATGATAAATACGCCGGTTATGTTAAAGCCACGGATTAAGGGGAGGATGTAACAGAGAGCCTTTACGTTTGATCTCTAAAGTTTAGAACAAATTACCAAAGGAGGAAAGAGTGAGAGACAAGACAATAACTTTTAACAGGCCATTTGGTATGATATTCCAGCACAGTCACACAGCAGGTTATGAAATAGTCACGTGATTTAATGTATTGATTCATGTACATAGAATAAAATGTATCATTTTTTTCGTGACGATCAGCAAAAAATCAATTCGTATGTAATTCATGTAATTGTGAATCAGGAAGTATAAAGCACAGTGAAGGCTGTGTAGGAAGGAGGTCAGGGTGGATGGGTGTCAAAAACACAGGACTTTAGCCCAGTAGACCGGTGTTCGTGTCCCGTGTGAAGACATAAGTCAAAGTTGATTTATTTGTCACATAATTTCCGCACTTCTGGAGTTATTTTAAGCCAAACTGTGATCTGTTCCTGAACCTAACTAAGTCAATCTATTCCAAAACCTAACTAAGTAGTTTTATTTTGAAAAGACTGGAGCGAACGTGCATAACGTGTTGCTGGACATTCATAGGAAAACGTACAAAACATATGCGAAATTTGTGTCTGTGTACACAAATCAAATTAATCTGATTACATTTTGTGAGTATTTCACGACCTGCCTTGAGATTGTGTTCAAAAAGCCCTTTACAGTCACATGCGATTACTTTGCAATAGCAAATATGTTTTGTAGAAAAAGTAATGCCCCTGGTTTATATTTCTTTATCAGCATAAGTAAATGTTTAGATTGAAGTTCTCCCTACAGCATGAACGTCTTACAACTCTGCATGAAAAATGTGTTCTATAACATAAAAGGAGCAGTGTGTGTAGGATCTGGCGGCATCTACTGGCGAGGTAGCAGATTGCAACCAACTGAAACTCCTCCTGTGTGCCAAGCGTGCAGGAAAACTATGGTGGCTGATGCAAAAACAAGAAAACACCATGAGAACTCCTTGTATTGTAAAATAAAGTTGCCAGTGAATGTAATCCAGGCAGTCATTTTGTTTCCTTCGAAGCAAATCAATCATATCAAGAATCAAGAAATCCTAATAACTCAACTTGAATGAAGACAGGCGGTGACACGCCGGTACCGTGTGATGCATTTAGTCGATGCTTTTAAACATGCAGCTCAACAGGAGCGAGCAGGATGTCTCATAAGGACAAAGAAGACGTAACGTTATGGGGATCGAACCGGCGACCTTTCCGTGTTCAAACGGCCTCTCTTCCATCTCTTTCACCTTGCTACTGCAAATGTTATACGTGCATTAAATATTGTTACATGACATTTAGCACGACATTTTCGGTTGAATAATTAAGCACCACGAGTCCATAAATCTTAACCGTGCCTGGCCCACTTTGCCGTATTACTCCGTGGCAGTATTACGGCCATGCTGACCAACGGCTTCTCCGACTGGTTAATTAATCAAGTGATGTAAGGGAAAATAAAAATGATAGCTCATGTTGGCGTTCTCCAGCCCATACTGGGGTTTTTAACCAGCCACCTTTTGGTTTTACGAGTCCATAAAAAAGTTGAAAATGATGGCAGAGCAGAGATGGTGGGTAGGTTAGGAGAAGAATGAGAGGTAAAAGGTTAGACGGGGCAGACGGGAAGGGAAAGATGAGGAGGAAGTGGAGGGAAAGGAAGGAGAAGAGGGCGGCAGTTATGAGAATAAGAAGTGGAAGGGAGAAGAAAAAGGGTGGCTCTTTGCAAATTATTCATTCATTCCTCCCAGACAAAGCAACTGTTCTCTCTGACATCACGGTAAAAGCCGACGGAACAAAGCACACAAGAGTCCATTAGCGCGGATCACTGTGAGAGCTGCAGCCTCGGGTACCAACCTGAGTTCAGGTTATCGGATTCATTTGAAAAGCTCAAGGGCAACGCAGCAACACCGCCTTATTGAAACAACGTGCAACACAGAGGAAGCAGGCGGTGACGATCTCTGTATATTAAAACATTGTTAAGAAAAAAGACTCTTTACTATATAAGGGAAGTAGGTGGAGTAGGAGATGTGAGAACGTGCTTCCACTAGCAAACGGATGTGAAAATGGCCAACAGCCAACCACATAACATTTATTGAGATAGTAGATCTCAATGCTTAATAAGGGGAGACACTGCAGGTGAATAAGGTAAAAGACAAATCACTAAGAGATATCCATGAAACTTCTTTCCCCAGTTGATTACTTACATTAAAACAAGAGATCACAAAATGGATGTTAACATATGCAAATGAAGCATTATTTTTTTATCAAATATGTGCTAATTTGCATACATTTCCACAACATAAATCTAAACAATGGATAACGGCAGGTTCAAAATTCGTATTTCATTTTATTGACAAATTAGAGTCAAAGGTTTTTACAGAGGAAATTTTAGATATATCTTTGTATCACTCTTTTCATGTTTTTAGGAGTAAAATGTTCTATGAATGATATATGAATAAACACTTCTGTAAAATGATATACATTTTGCAAGACGCTACAGGTGAATGGGGTAAAAAGATGAACTAATTGATATCACCGTGAAAATACCCCGGTTGATTACTTACACTGAGGCAATTTGTATTTATTTGTTTGTTTTGTCTTAAATCACGTTTAAATATACAAATGAGGCATTATCTAATGGTAACTTCTGGTTAAATCTACAGACGCAAGTAGACAAAGTAGTTAAGTAAAGCTAATATTTCTGGGGTTCCGGTGTAGCCGGAGGTTATCCGGGGAAAACATTTCATCTTCCGTGCACCGGCCGTTGTTTACAGTCCAATTTGCAACTTGAAATGTGAGACTGGAGTTGAGAGACGACGTCTACGACCGGATCGTTTCACAAGTAGCCAGTTTATGCTCAGTTCTATTTTTTAGCTAAAGACTTTTTAAATCAACACTTCCTGCTTTCATTTCAAAATAAAAGCCCTCAAACGTTTTTTTCTCTGGACAGTATTCCTTCACTTTTTAACACAAGGCTTTTATTCTGAAATATGAGCAGTCAGTGCTGTGGAACTTGCAGTGACTTGGAGAGCTCCATGAATTGATAAAGTATGGGGTTTAAATCAACACTTCCTGCTTTCATTTAGAAATAAAAGCCCTCAAGCGTTTTTTTCTATGGACAGAATTCCTTCACTTGTTAACACAAGGCTTTTATTCTGAAATACGTGCCGGACAGTGTTTTTAGAACATGAATGAATATAGTACAGAGTTTTAATTGAGGATTATTACTATTATTTACAAATTACCACACGTTTCTTAACCTTTCTCGGCCTAAAATAAATATAAATCATATTTATAATGAAATGAAATGGCCATTAAAAGGCAAACTATGTAGAAAGAAAGGGCTTACAGCAGCAGCTAAATTGTCTTCAGACGTTCCCAGATTGAATTTCAACCAATGCGTTCTGCCTCTTTTGCTCACCACACGGACATTTATGCAACCACATCCTGCTCAAACGTGATCACCTGGACTACAAACGGAAACCAGAACGCTTTTGATACCAAAATCGTGTCACGTTGCCAACAGATAAACCCAATTTAAAAGATTTAGTTTGATATTAGACAAATATAGTCCCATAAAAAGCACAGAATATTCATGTTTCAAGACATAACCCCCCCCCTATTGTTACAGTATTTGAAATACATCTGAAACCCTTAAAGTTGTGGTATTTCATAATCAAAAGTTTCCAACCTTTCTTTAACTTAATATTCCAATTCATTTTCAACCCAGTAGCACTTTAATAGGAGAATGAGTCACTTGTCAAAAGATGGATATTTTGTGTTAGTAAAATGGTTCACTCTCCCAACTCTCCTCTCTCTCTTTAATTTTTTATACCACTGGGTTTAACTTGTCAGACCAGGACCCTAACAGGGTAAATTTAGTTTCCTGCTCTGGGGAAACTCAAATCAGAACAATGCCAAATTAATGAAGCCATTTTATTTAAAACTGAAGAGTTTATTCGTGCACTTGTTTAATGGCTCTCACAGCAAAGCCATTACCAAAGAGCACCATCCAATTACTGCCAGATATTATATTTCACATTAGTGCTCTTATTATCCGAGGAGGGTCCCCGCTGAGTAATTATGGTCGATCATTTAGGGACCCGGACTTTGGGACGCTGTAGTGCTCTCTCGACGTACCGCAAAACACTTCTACCTCCGGCTCCTGAGCTATAGTTTAAGAGACACTCCTGTATGAAGGTTCTCCTAAAGTACACAACAAAGAGAGTTGAATCACAACACCTTCTTTTATTTAAAAGATAATCAACATTTGATCACAATCAATTCAAGTTCACATGAAAAAGAAGAAGACAAATGAGATATTGTTCAAAACGTCTGGGGCTGCTGTGTATTTTAAAGTTTTCTGAACCAAATTTATATTGTCTTTATATTCTAGTCTGGAGCTCTAAATAAATACTCCAAGTAGCCAGAACGTGTTTAGTTTAAGGTTGACAAAGATAAACCCAACACAGTTCCCATTTGAAGAGCAATAAACCTTCATCTGGACTGTTGGCTGTAGTGGCTCTGGAGCAGGGCGAGATGATCCACTCTGACCTTCGGGGTCAGGAATAACAAAACCCACTGGAGAGCAGCTTCTCTCACGGACTAGCCCTTCCTTAAATCCATTAGTTACGGTACTAGAGGGCTTATTTTTCGACATGCTGTGACTGATTTCTTTATGCTGCATGTCATTTGTAAATTTAAAAAAAAAAAATTACAGATTTTGTGGAACGACGTGGAAAACATGTTCTCTTTTATTCTATATTTTCAGATTCTTCACATTTCTATTAGAACCCGACTTCTTCATGTTCTTCCTCCATACAGATGTCTAAATTACAGGTAAAAATACTATGACAACAACTATTAAACATGGTTTATTGTGCCACGTGCAGAAACACTTTGTTCCCAAGCTTTCTGCTTTTTTTCTTTTTGTGCTTTCTTTTAAACTTATAAAGTATTTTTCAAAATAATATAACTAAAGCCCTTTTGTAGCCACACACACACACACACGCACGCATGCACACACACACACACACACACACACAGAGTGCAGGTCTGTTTGTTGTTCATTGTTCACTTTTATCTTTTCACAGTGGAGGATCCAGTATCAGATTTATCAGATTTTACTGTCTTTTATCTGGATTAGGGATTAAAAGATTACAGCGAACACGAATACATAATCTGATTAAGCTATTTCATTATTAAATTTACAAACCCCACACTGTACTCACATTGTTGTGCTATTGTACGTCGAGCGCCGGGCCGGTCAAACATTTCGGAGAGCTTCAGAAATGTCAAACATCGGTATTGATGAAGCAAATCATGCTAATTACTACGTCCTCTCTTCAATGCAAACCGTTTTCTTATTGTAATCATTACATACACTATAATGCATACCAAAGTACTTTTAAACCCAGATACTATCAGTCTTTCTCATATATTTGCAGACCAGTTACAAACTCTACAGCAGTTGTATGGTTCAGACATCCCAATAACCATTCACTATCGCCTGGGGCAAGTCAAATACCACTTTAGGCTAATAAATCTAGCAACTCACTTACCCGATCTGGCAAGTGGTAAAAAATAATTTCAGAGCTCATGATGGAAGGAGCTAAGGAGTGAGCCATCGCACTTCCTTCTCTGTTGAAAGTTGCACATGCACAGTACCGATCGGGCACAAAGGGCTGCGGGTAAAGATCGAGTTTATGAGCTGAAGCACAAATGAACATTTCAATTATCCTGGAAACAGGAGTTTAGTTGGGTGGCGTTAGAGGATGTGGGAATTTTAAACATGGCAGTTAACTTTGGTCTTTGTTGTTATTTGATAACGGCTAATAAAGAAAAGGATTTGTCAAGTAAAAAACGACTTTGGGCAAAAACTGATGTTGAACCCTGCTTTTTGGACCTTTTACTGATGCAGGATAGAACACACAAAATAAGACGGTTGTCATTATACTACATTAAATCCCACGTCAGTCCATTGAGAACAATCACGCTTTCCACCTTTTGGCCTAAATGGGTTTTAGACCCAACAATTGCCCCAGCGTACCTGGCACTTTCCAAAGAACCTGTATTTAATGGCAAATTTAGGAGGGCGAAGTCATCACGCAGTCTCGACAACATTACACACTCTGCTACACTCGGACTGAAAGGTCATTTCACTCCGCTCCACAAAAGGCAGGATGGCCGGCGGTTTGTTCAAAGTCAGAAACTGCTTCACAAAGAATAAACAAACTTTGGATCCCATCGGAGGCAAAAGGAATTCTTCATCAAACCCCAGTTCACCTCTCACTCTTACTTTAGGTACTGGCTCTTTGTTATTTCTCTACATCACTCCCTTTCTTTCTTCTACCTCTTCCTCAGTCTCACTTCCTCTACTATTTGTTTCTCTATCTGTTGTAAATAATTCCCTCAATCCACCTGGCCTCATTCCCACCTCTGTGACTGACTACACACTCTCACACCGACACACCGAGTGCTATCTGGTTTTGTGTGCAAGGTGCTGTCGGCAGCCACCTCAACAAAGTGTCTGAACGCAAAGTGCACTCAACATGCAACCACATTATACGACAAAAATGCAAATATACACATGTCGAGATGAACTGGAGACACAATGGGAGACAAACCTCAACTCTCAATTAGCAACAATCGCTCACTAAGAAGTAGCTCTCAAGTACATAACATCATTTGTCCCAAAAAGCTGCAGATACTCCGTTACACAGCACAGCAGTGCTTCTCCTCTGGGTGCCAGCTGGTGCAGAGTAAACCAAAGTAAACCGACAGAAATCAAAGTTCTAGTGCACACCAGGATACTGGGATTTTATCACCTGGTGGCATACAGGCACAACGTGAATCTGATGATCTGATGAGGCAACATGTGAAGCGTGGAGTTCGCTCCTTCTTGTTTTTAATGTTATCTGCTCATAAAATCATTTGTGTTTTTGCAGCTTTTTCTCCTCACGATTAAAATGTGACAACAGGAAATGTGAATGTAGTGATGGAATAGCTGCAGTATGATAACCAAGGTGCACGAAAAGGCGCATAAATGCCACGATAATGAGCAATAATGTTCAGTAAGTACGCCTTTATTGATCTTCTCTCATGTGTACGCGATGTATCCTGCAATGTAAACACATCCGAGTATAAATGCTACGGTAAGAGTTAGTGACGTATGAAAGGCAAGAAAGTCTGGATGGGGATGTGTCGAACAAACACCAGACCTTTAACCAGGAGACCCGTGTTTGAAACCGTTGTTGACTGGTGTTTTGTTTTGTAAGTTACTTTAATGACGTTTGTGACGTGTTTTCCGTAGTTGGGTTATGTTGTATCCGTATGTATTTTACTTAGTTTAAACCATGACGTTTTCCATTACCTTAACCAAATGGTTTTCTTACGACACGTATTATCATGAAACGCGGGATGTCGGTTTAATGTTGTGGTATTTATACGCCTTTCCATGATACAGGTTGGCTAACCATGTTTATGTGATGGATGAACCAGTGATGATAGGTTGTCCGCACTAATGTTTTTTTTTTTTAATAAATGTGTGAATGTTCCACTGATGGAAACGAAAGTACCACTACAAAACAGGCACACAGTACATGCTGTGACACCTGCAGCTTTCGCCTCCTGAATCAAAAACACCTGTGCCAAACTTGCTTTGTTTATCTAACATGTTAAGGGATGGACAGGGGGAAAACCAGCCCATAATGGGCCATTATCATAAAGATACAGACGCGTTGCTTTTATGTCATTTTCTCCATGCTCATCCATATTGTCTCTCTCTGTCACTCAGAGCGAAAATGCTCCAGAGTGGCAACACTGCTGTTCCAAAATGACCAACCATCCTCGTAACACAATGCATAAAGGGAGCACAAAGAGCATGTGTGTGATGCATTGTGGGATAGCATGGAACATAGGTTATAAAACCTTCTCTATGTGTACAGGAAAAGATCACCTTTGTGGTTTTTCAGCCTGTCTTTGCTCAATGCAGTGGGAAAACAAAATAACTACACACGTATAACCTTGTTACAAGTCGCATGCAGTCAAACCAGATGGATGGAAATGTAGGCTGCATTTGCTATTTCTATCAGCTTGCATATTTGTAGTGGCGTTTAACAAGTTAGACCAGAAATAAACAGACCTAGTACACGTTGTAGTTCCTTTGTAAATAGCTAAATCAAATGTATGAGAATCATAGATTTTATTGACATTGAACTGCAGAAGTTTAGCTGACATTTTGTTTTTCATTTTCTGTTGTTATTTTTTTACCAAATGGGAGTTATTGTAGTTGTCAGAAATTGCTGTGATGTCAACATGTTTTCATTCTAACTCGTCACATACTAACGCTTTGTCAGACACCCCTGGCGTTACTTGACGCTCGCAGTCAACACGTGCTTAATGTTGTGAATTCAAACAAAAACACTTAGGTTTAGGCAACAAAAAAATGATTTAGTTAAGTTTTGGAAAAAAAAACATTTCTACGTTTGTAAAGTGAAAATGAAACTCAACATTGTGAATACAGGACGCCAACAAACAGCTGACTATTAAGTGAAAGTGAAACTTACACATCGGTCTCCTGGATTAAAGCCCTATGTTTGTTGGACCCATCCACCTCCCCTCCTGCCCGCCCTATGTGTTTTTTAGCTTACCACACTGAACGTTTAATATTGTCATGACTGGGTTTACATTGTAGTTGATGAAAAGCCCGGAGTCAAAGCGTCGGTATGTAATGAGAACGGGTTTGTAGTAGCGTACAATGCCAACATATTTACCTGGCTACTGGGCTGTGTATTGACCACGTATACCTGCACAGTGAAGCCTCACAATAAATACAAAGATAAGTGGCTTCTGAAGAAACACACTAAAGAACCAAGACGTTCCTCTCAGAAGCACTAATATCAAATGACAACTTGTAGTTGCACTTAGGAGTTAATGGTCTGCACAATAGTGAGCGTGGCATGAGCCCAAAAAGCTGCACTGTGTTCAGTCTTCAGTTTCTTGCATATCTGTGGCTCCATGTCGCAGAAGGAGTTCAGGTTCATCACTGTAGGACATATTCCTATTCAGTCTTAATTATCTCTCTTCCTTATCAGTGCAAGCTTTTCACACTGACAGCCTGTCAATTCCAAGCTCCTTTCATCATTCATCTTAAAGCCGCTACCGCCGCTGCCTTTATGCACAAAACGGACTAAATTGCTGACGCTGGTTGTAAGTGTGTTTTAACAGGAGCACTCCATGACATGATGCAATAATGACACACGATAAAGGAAGTGTAGGGCTCAAACGGCAGGAGGACGAGCAGCTTGAGCTGTTTTTTTGCACCATGTAAAGGCCACACCATCACTCTCGGCAGGAACCAGCTGAGCAGAGAGCTCAGTCAGATTTAGCACCACAGTAAAACCCATTTAGCAATGTGAAAAGAATATTGAACAAACAACACTAAAAACGGGTGAATTTAACGCGATGAAGCCATTCACTTTAAGCCATGGTGACAATTGCAATGCTCTGCACCACAATGCATTCAGAAGGGGTGAGAGCAGCTGATTTGATTGGCCTTTGATTGAAGTCCTTCCACACACTAGCTGCTATATTCTTATTGCCAACAGCCTGTAGCCTATACTCAGTGCACAAAACTCTGCATATAGAATATTCAACCCAGAGGGGATGATTAAGTCTGTGGTTTAGCTAGAAGCCATATTTCAAAGAAAAAAACTCAGTTCATATATATTTTTTTGGGGAGAGAATTGATCCTCTAAAACCAATAACCTACCAGCAGTAAAATAATTTGTGTTCCAAGAAAGAAATCTGTGTATTACAGTTGAAAAAAAAAGAAACTACAGAGAGACTGCCAAAACTAAAGTGCAGTGTGTAAACACACAACAAAGCAGCAGTCCTTATTCAGAATGAATGCATGCAGAGGGACTAACACTCATATAATATCAATGTTTCCTGCTAGCAGTGGCACGAGATATATAACACTACTTACGTTACTTACCAGGTTATGTTCTTGCAGCCTTACTGGCAGCTCAATGCTACCATCACCAGCTCTGTGAGTGTTTTCTGTGTGTCCCTCATACATCATGTTAAGAGGCTATTTCTATAGATCCAGCCTCGCTGTGGCACCATGTCTAACCCTAATCACCTCCTGTCTGTCTCTGGATGTCCCTCTCCCTCTCTCTTTCCCTACCTCCCCCTGACTCTTCCTCGCCAATAATGGCACCAGTCTAGTGCCTGCGTCTGTTGAAATTACCTCACCACCCATTACCTTTCCCAGAGTCCTCCTAACCAACCCTATTTCAGCAACCCCAAGCCTACCAGAACGGCTTTGAAAACTTCTCTGCCCACGGAGCCGAAGTCATTGGATGTGCTTTAGCCTGAACCCCAAATACTCATTAAGCTAACGCTCCGTCATTAAGCACGTTGCCCAACGTTATTAATCTCAGAGGAGCTTTAAAAAGGCTTTTACAGCGAGCGAGAGCATGCCGGCTGCCATCTTTTAGACGCTACACAGTCTGCATGGCCATATATCATAGCCAGGAAGGTGGTGAATAAAAAAAATAAGCTGTAAATGAAGGAGGTCATCATAAAGCATCACAACCACAAATATAACAACATTGAATTATAGTTCCAGATATATATGTCTCTAAAGACTGCAGCTCACTGGTGTTTAAACAACCCGCTCTCACTCCCAACTCCTCAAACACCGCCGTTTGGTCTGTGTCCCTCTGCATCGGAAACCGACCCAACCTTCAGCGACGGTATGTGACGAACCGAGCTTTCAACCAACTCCAATGAACCCACCCGCGGTGTTATTTGACGGTTGGAGCAAGTGACGTGAGAGTCTGTTTTCAACCAGGAGACCGTGTTCTGTGTGAAACTAAAAAAAAGTGACTCGTCGGTATCGTAGTTAAAAAAAAAGTCAGTGAAGTTAACGTCAACCGCGACCGTTTCCTAACCCTAATTAAGTGGTTGTGTTGCTTAAACCTAACTTCCTGTAAAACGAGACATTTATTTTGAAAGGACACAATGTATGTAATGAGAATACATGTATATTGACATTATTACTGATTCTGGTTTGGACTAGGGATGAGTCATGATTTTAAATTTTTCAAATAGTCGTTAAATTATAAAAAAATGTAATAGTTTATGTGACTATTTGTCCCATCTTAAAAAATATATATTTCCCTTGTATTAACCGTTGCAGGAGCTGCCTGGTAGTAACGTTACTACTGGCAAAATAAAACTCACCAAAACCGGTTTGTCTTCCCGCCGGCCTCTTTCACTGTTCCAACAATATGGTGGAAATAAACTCTTGAACTCTTAATCCAATGAAAATGTGCCGAATCTACATATCGTGTGTACATATCCAGTTTTAATGAACACATCCAGCTGTTATTGTATATGAAAAGTGAAGTTTTGATTTAAAAAAAGTGAATTAATATGATTGATCTGTGACGCAGGAAACAATGGTGAAGACAAGTAGATGTCTAAACTACTTTTTAACCCAATTTCAACCATTTTTTTCTCGTCGTCTTTTGACCTGCACATCACTAAAACCATTCGTATTATTCTCTACCAGATGTGGAATGTGATGAGTAAATATCCTCCTCCTCCTCCAGTCCTGTCTCTGCCTCCATGTGACTTCAGATCTGAACGCAGCATGACACCGGGTTGCATTCGCGGCCCGCCCCCTCTGGAAGGAGTGATGAGATGGATATGACACCGTGAGTTCACCGGGGTCAAGGCTTGCTTGGCTGTGTCTGTGGATAACAACAACCTGTGTTCAACATTTGTCCCACTGGAACGCTACCAACCTTCTAACGTGATGTGATCTGATATGACGATAGCTGTCTCTGTTCTAAACATCCTTGTCTCTTGTTCTTTCTCGTCTGTCACTCTGTTCCTCTGCAGATTATTAGTGGGCTCTTTGTCTCTGATTCTTTCCCTCTGTGATACACCAGCTGTCTCCTACAGTACAAGGGGGGGATGTGTCATTGTGCCGAAGCACCTTTCACCATACAACTGTGACAATTAAAGAAAAAACAATAGTGAGGTGTTGGCCCTCCATACGCCTCCAGAACAGCTCCAGTGCTCCTTGGCATAGACTCAAATCTCTACAGGAGTGATGAGCACCATTTGGTTCATGTAATTTCCGCTTGTTACATGCATACAGTCTTTTCAAAATGAACTTCCTTACTACTACTGCTGTACTACTTTACTACTTGGTTAAATTTAGGAAAAGATCGTGGTTTGGCTTAAAATAACTGAAGAGAGATGAGCTGTTAGGGCAATGATTCACGGGGCTAAACTATGTCTAATGATTGGGATGCTACTTCAAATACAGTTAGCGTCTTGTTGGCAAGAAACATCGTAGTGCATTCCTGACTTGATGTTTTACTTTGTGCCGTAATCCAACCCTCTACATCGTCTTCCTTTCTACCTTCTTCTCTCCTCTTCCTCTGCTCTCCCAAACATTGCTTTACATCTTGTTTTTTTTTCTTTATTGTAATCACATGCTTACTTTGACTCCCCGATGCACAGCAGACCTTTCCTTCCCTGACCTTGAGGCCGAATCAAAACATGGACATAGCATTGCAAAATGTCAGAAAATTGGCATCAAAGGCAAAAAGAAAGCGGTTGGCCTTTTGGAGTTCTGAGCTTTCTGATGGCATTAAGATGTGTTTACATGTTTTGTTGGCCAACGGGAGGCTCTGCTCAGAAAGTTTTCTTCACTCCAACATTTCAACCACAAAGTCAACAGTGGATAGAAATGGGCTGTGAAGCTCTGACAGGCTAATTGACAAAAGTAAACACTCCTCTGCTTTCTTTTCCTCTCATCTCTTACTCCATCGTCGGCTTGATTTTCTTTTCTTTGTACTTAACTTTGGGGAACAACGACCCGAGATCAGGATTTCTCAATTTCAACAAAATCAACAACGGAAACAGATGGACTGTGAAGTGATGTTTTGCTTGTCCTCTTGTCTGTCCGTTGATACTATTGTATAGTATCTTTCTCCGCATTAAAGATTTCCCCATTTCAACATTACAAATATGTCAAATACAACATTATTATTATAACATTAATACATCTTCCACTACTTCTCCTCTTTTCTCTCACAGCTTTTCCTCAGAATGTGCAGTTAGTATCGTCGACATCTTGGTTTTACAACAATAGATTGTGTTTCCACAGCAATAAGTTGCAGCTGCAGAACAGACACATAAACACCGTCTGAAACATCAGCATGCACCATTAGCACAATCACAATGATCCATACGATAACCATATGCAGTTAAATACCACCTCAGCACCATATATAAAGTGAAAGTACAATTTAAAATGTGGTCCAGTTATTTTATGGTTTTCTTTTCGTTGTTTTTTTTTTCTTGATTCAGGATGATTTTCAATGGTTCATTTAGTCAGATTTCACAGTGTTACTTACAAACAAGATGCTAACAATCTGGGAACAAAAACCTGAAATCACAGCAAAGCATGTAGACCCGACTGTCCTCCAGAAGACAGCGTGTTAGTGTCACATTTTGTATTGCAGAGACCGGAATATTACACGCCTGTATTAACATGCAGTACCAGCAGGGGGCAACGAAGACATTACCGACTTAGGTTTAGGCAAGAAAACCACTTAGTTAGGTTAAGGGAAAACGTCATGGTTGGGGTTAACATAAGTACGAAAACAAACGTACGGAAACAGCGTAACGTTAGCATGGAAAACGGAGGTAATGTGACAAACATCGCGGCTGGCATTAATGCCACTGGAAAGTTGTTTTTTCTGTCGGTTGATGGTTGAAAAAACGTAGAATAAAAGCGTAAAGATGAACAAAACATGAAAGGGCTTTGTGTAATGTTAGGGATATTTACATGGGTGTGCCATCACCAAGCAAAGTAACCAAAATACTATGAACCAAAATGAGCTGAGCAGTCGACCAGCTCAGAGCAGGCGAGCAGCAGACCGTGAAAGAAGCACTCATTCTTGGCACCAAGATTTCAGAGCATCCAGTAAAAGCTCACTGACTAAAGCACCTCTATTTCCAGACAGGTTTACAGTCACTGTGCTTCACACTGCTGTCGTTGTTGATATTTGCCATTTTTTTTCAGCAATAAAAGACTTTGCATCTCGTTTTAGAAGAGACCGTTTTTGTTTTCATCTCAGCAAAATGAGTAGCCCGCAGTATATGATACAATATCATAAAAGGAAATGAAACAATACCATAAAACTTTATAGGGCCATTTTGTGGAAATGGGCAATCGTTGTTTTATATGGAGAAAGATATAGCTCCAGCTACTTAAAGGGAAACTCAACTTTGAAATATATTTCACACGTAGAGCCATGCGAATCCCACCATCCTGCTTCTGCCCGGTGTGCTGCCGAGGAGTATTTCTCCTGAACCGGCAGAATGAAACAAAAAAATAAGCTTTACCATGGCTACCTGCCAACTTCTCTTTTTTTGCACAGTCTGAGAGCTTTACAGGAAACACAAATAAGAATTTTAAAAATCATGTCAGTCAAGTGAATTTCACTGAGCCTTCCTACCAGCAGACTTTTTAAAGTTATGACAACGGAGCTCTTTCTTTGAAGAGCTTTGATTTCATTATTAAGACCTTCAACTGTTGAATCTGTACAAGTCTGCAGCCTGACAGATACTAGATGTTTGACACATACCAATATTGTGAGGAAATAACATAATTAGGATGTATCACCCAATGTTTGATTTTGGGCTGTTTCTGAATCCTGGAAAAATTATGAAAATTACAGTTTATTTTACAGTGATGAATTTTACAACATTTCAAGTGAGTCAAACGTATCACTGATGTAGTGCCAGTTACAGTGATATGCCATCAAACGTTACAGTTGATATGTATATATCCTGATCCTACGCTCTGCCTCTCTTCCCCTGCAGATGCCCTTACCCCCTCTCCAGCACCGGTGCATCAAATTGGCAATCGGACTGAAGCTTAAAAGTCTGCTGAGGAGGAGCTGGCGGAGCGTACTTTAAGTTGTGGATATGAGTTTGTAGCTGTCAGTTTTGGTTCTATTTAGTTAAAGAAACATTATTTGCTGTTGCGTCAATCTCCGTTTCCCCATTTCCTCTTTTCCACACGGTTTTACTTTTCTTTGTTACTCCCCCATCCTCTAGCCTTAAGTGGGGTCTTAACATTTGGGGGCTCGTCCGGGATATGAACCCGGAACATCTCGTAAGAATATCTACAAGAAAAGCTTGCCAATAGTATTCATTAAATGCCATCCAAATATTCTACTTATCAAGATTTGGCTCAAATGTGTAGGAGTGGTGAAAAAAAAAAGAACTTGGAAAAATAGAAAATAGCTGAAACAGACGTGCACTGCTGGACTACATACATTCACAACCAAGGAATTCAGAAGAAGACAGAAAATTTAATCTCTTTGGCAGAGGTAAAACTTTAGCCTATTAAATATTTATATACCAAATAACACTCGCACTGTTGGTGAAAAAAAACATTATAAAGTCCCACCGATGTATCAGTCGGGATTTAGTTCATTCAGCCTCAGACCTGCAGACTCTAAACTGTCATGTAGAGACACAACCTGAGGCTGCTCCTCTGACAGCATATCAGCTCCAATGTTGGTGGATTAACAGAAGCTTTGGGTTTGTACATCCACAAACATTCAGTTTTAGGAGCAGAAAACGGATCCCAACCTCGAAATAATAACCCTGAAACTTGCTTCCACTAAGTCCACGAAATCTTACCAATCTCTTGTTTACGCTCATTTTTGCAGATCTGCAAAATCTGCTATTTCACATCTTCATTTATGACTGCACAATTAGATAAATTGCATTTAAAAATACAGTACATATATACTACCATTCACAAGTTTGAAATCTCCTGCCACAGAAACTTGATTATAGTCAGATGTCTGAGAGGACCACTCTATATTTCTGAATGGTCTTTCATGCTTTTATATAGTAGAATGTCTTTAGTCTTTCCAAATAGATGTTATTTCGTATGAAGTGTTTGTTTTGGACATGGAGGACAAAAAATGCTGCGCAATGATTCAACCAGACTGACAACTGAAAGGGCAGAAAGAGACAAAGATCCCTCTGAGCAACAGTTGAATAAAGAAATCCTTGAGTCACTGGTGAAAGAAACTGGAAGCTTGGCATCAACATGTGTGCAGATTTAAATAGAACCAGGTTCCTGTTTCAGTGTCAAGTGCATTATGATGCAGTCTAAACTGGAATTAACAGCAGCAACGTTTTGCTTTTAGCAAAGTTCTTTTTCAAACTTCACAATAGAAACAGAGAGTTAGTCTATAAGGTTTGCATCAGTGGGCTACCTCTGAGACGTGAAGCCAATTCTGAAGTGCCTTAAACTTGTATTATATCTGACAGCCAGCAGGGGGCGACTCCTCTGGTCGCTAGAAGAAGTCTGATCATAAAGAAGTTTATGAGAAAATGAGCCTACTTCTCTCTTGATTTATTCCCTCAGTAAACATTGTAAACATGAGTTTATGGTCTCAATCGCTAGTTTCAAGTCTTCTTCAATACAGCATGATGTTCATTTAATAAATGATGGTCCCATTTAGAGTCAGATAGACCATAAAGCAGGGGATGCTTTAGGGCGGGGCTACCTGGTGATTGACAGGTCGCTACCACGGCGTTGTCCAGTTTGGGAGTTGTCTGTGTTTTTTTGTCTTATAACTTTAACTTGTTTTTTTGAGGCATATCCTGTACAGATGTCAGGACCATGCAAAGGAAAGCAAGAACAGCATTATTTCTTTGCTCTAACAACTTAAAACAACCCCATATGTTCAGAGCTAAATCAGGAAGAATGGTGACGTTCTTGCAGCGCCAAGAAAAGACCAGGGTTTTGCATCCTGTTTACACCGAGCTGTTTTCTTTATTTAGGTTTTCTTCCCCACCATGATCCTTCCTTAACAGTGACTTAATACTAGGATAACAAACGCTGTGGTTCTCTGCCTATACTCCACCACAGCCATCAACGCTGTGATGCACCTGTAACCACACCCAGCAGTGATGTCACAGTGTACTGACACACTGGGGTACACTTCCACCTCATGTACATCACCTCATAGAGAGCACTATCCGAGCCCTGCGATATGTGGATTTAACATGTAGTGACACACTCGTGCATGATTATCCAGACTCGTATTACTCGCACAAACTACAAAGAAAACACACAAACCCAGTGAAAGAGAATTTTACAAAACACCGAGCCTGCACTGTGGTAGACGACTAAGCATATTAAGCAGGGAGGAAGACGAGAGAGCAAGACGGGAAGTGAGACAGACAGACAGAAACACAGACAGATGGAGAGAGAGGAGGGTGATGTGTGAAGAGAAAGACAGCTGGGGAATAGCAAAGTGAGAAAGGGATAAAAAAAAACAAAAAAAAAAAGAACGACAGCCGTCAATCACTGTGTGTGTGTGTGTCTGCGGAGAAGGATTGAAATTCTGATCAGATCCCCAAACACACACCTGAATAAAAGGAGGGAGGCTGAGCTCTGCTTGTGCATTTGTGCATATTTAGTTTTTGTGATGTGTATCAGTCTTGTATGTGTGTGCATGCTTTGTCTGTACTTGTTGGCGTATAGAGGCTACAGCGATACGTGTAGAAATATTATATGTTTAATGGAATTTGTGTTACAGGTTGTGTTATAAGCATCTATGCTGTTTGTCTGAGCATCTGTGTGTCTCTTTGGGTTTGTGTCGATGTGTGTGTCTGTCAGTAAACACTGGGGTTCCAGGGCATACATAGATTCAACAACACATTAGTCCCCAGTTGGGTCAAAATGTCAATATTCACTATTCACACAAACAGTAAACCCCGGTACGCCAAACCAGCGGGGAATGGAGGTCAGTCCCAGCTTTTTAAAGGTTATTTCATATGGCATTTCCTTTATATAAGAGAGACGGAGACGACGGACGTGAGGAAAGACTGCAAAATAGGAGGGGGTTGAGAGAGGGAGAACCAGTCATAGCTCAGAAGCTTAGGTATAATCGCCACATATACAGTTGATGTACCTTTTTTAAACTGTTTTATATTAAGTTAAATACAAAAGTTGAATGTTAAGATTTCTAATAGTTTAGTTTACATTGCCTCCTCTGTTTGTTGCTTGTTGTAATGGTCAGCAAACAGTTGCCTTTCTCTGCATCCAGCAGACACAAAGCAACAACATGGTTATTAGGTTTGAATCTTACAGCATGTATGCATGTAATTAACTATTTTTACACGAAATATAAACCGAGCAATGTAGATCCAAGCCCCCATGAAGAGCGCCAAACGGCGGTACTACAACTTCCGTGTCCGTCACGTGATGCCATTTTGCCCAAAAATACTTTTTCCTATAGACTTACATTGGGAAAGAGACGTCTGTAACTCAGAAGATCAGCAGTTTTTAGGTGAATCAACTTCCCAGTATGAACTCTATTAGTCCTTATTTTAATCGTTAGGTCCCAAAAGTCGTAAAATGCCCTAATAGCTGAATCCAGAGTTATGTCCCTTCTTCCGTTCATATGAA
>CAKALG010047267.1:0-11601 GCA_916700815.1 Helicolenus hilgendorfi
GTGAAGGGAACGAAAGGGTAGCGGCGTGTGCACTGCCAAATCACCACATAATGGACTGTTCCGGGACCGTCCAACCTGCCAACCATATGGGCTCAACACATCAGTGGAGCGAAGGGCCCAGCACACAAGAACATAGAAGTACCTACAGACACGTGTAAAGATGAGGGATCATATAACATGTTGGACTCTATAGCACAAACACAAGCATATGAAGTTAAAATAGTAATCCTTTTCTAATTATAATGACACTTTCCATTAGTTTTAATGAAACTATGGCTGGTCATATTCTAAATTTTTCCTATTGTCAATGACATAAACCGGGTAGCATGGCCATGATAAAAGAAGGAGATGCACACAACCAAGCTAATTGACAAATTGTTTATTAATTGAAAAACAACATAAGAGGAAAACTTAAGTTTCTAGTTCAGCATAACAACAACCCAAAAACAAATGGTGTCTCAAAGAGGAGAGAGAAGCAGCAACTGAGCTCCAACAGGGTTTTTCAAAGAGCACTGGTACACAGGGTACCCCGGTGTAGCCAGTGTTGCTAATGAGCTCAGGTGTTGCCACTTCACTGACGACCGTCTGCCATGCCCACCTCCAGTACCTGCAAGTACTGCAGCTGTCACTCAAACCACGTATTAACCAACAAACCATCAGTTAATAGATCATACCAGCAGCTATTGTCTGTGTGTCCAAAGCCTGTTTGCTCATTGCTCTGTGCCACAGACCAGAAAACAAAAAATCACACCAATGAGCCACACTGTTGAACTGGCTGACTGGGTGTCATTACCATGAACATGCCACTGGAGTTTATTTTGAGTGAATTCCACGTACATCGTCCAGAGCACCACATGTGTAACTGGAAATATTCCCCCAAAAATGCACTATATACTCTTGTTTTAGTAAATACTAGCTGTTTTAGGAAATTACCGAGCCTTTATTTTAAATTAAAGGGCTAAAACACTATTTTTTGTGTGTTTTTATAATATTTATTGATAATAACAAGAATATAGAATATCAGCAGCAGATGTAGGGGATGGCTTAGCTCCGTTGCTAGTGGGATAATGTGGTCTGTTTAGGTTTGTTTTGTTAAATAATTATAAAATAAAAACACAAAATTGCAGTTCATTTACTTTAACTTACGAAGTTGTAATCATAATTCTCAATATTTTGTCCACAGCCTGTAAATAGGACGTTCTGACGCTTAAAAAACTGCCTACAACAAGTCAACTTCCTGAACTTTGCAAAATTGGATTTATAATCCATACTCAAGTGTTGCAGCTCTTTACGCCAGCTGAACACTTTCTTCTTGAGTGTTGTTTCCTAGATGCACGTTGCAGTGGAAACAGGTGTTCTAAACCATTGTCTTTCATCGCTGACAGCCTTTGTTCTGTGGGTGGTATCATCTGTGGAGGAAGAGTTGCATCTCTCGGTAATGTATTTCATCAGCTACAGCTGTATCGGACGCTCTCCATTGGTGTGGAAATGAGGGTCGTCAAGTCGCCAAGTAGCTCCTTCATCCATATTAGAGAGACAGAGAGGAGGGGGGCTGCTCATTTATTCTGGCTCAGGTGTGAGAGCCTGTGTGTGTGTGTGTGATTATTTGTGTGTGTGTGTGTGTGTGTGTGTGTCAAAGACCACGAAGCATGAAGTTTTCTCCCCGAAGTCCCACTATGAGGATGGATGGCCCCATTATGGAAGGTTTTAACCCCTGACTGAGAGATTGAACCGTCACAGTGCAAAATTGCCAGAGAGATACAGTATGAGACAATACTTGTTAATGGTGCAGAGATTATATGGTGGTGCAACCCTGCATGTCTCCCACAAAATGACGTTATCATACAACTAAACTGCTTTCTCAGTTACGTTTCAAGGGAACGTTTTTTATTCCTGGATTACGGTCGCAGTTTTTAACGGTTTTAAACATGTGGTTAACGTTGTGAATTGAAACAAAAAATGCAACAATACTTGGCTTAAAATGACAACGACAAATAAAAAAACACGACAAAAATACTTAGTCATTTTAAGCCAAACCATGGTGTTTTTTTTACTCAACCTAACCAAGTAATTTTGTTGTCTAAACCTAACTATGTTTCACACAGGACTAGAACAGCAGTCTCCCATGGGGACTTCCCCGTTTGTTACACTCATTATTATACCACGTAACTTTCAAAAACGTTATTATTTCGTGTAACTCACGTTCACGGTCGCTCGATAGCCTATATACTATGTCACCTGCTCTGCACGTTGCTCGTTGTAAGACGTCACTTGCTGCGGCCGTCCGCGGACTTACAAATGTATTTGCGATATGTCAAAAACAAACATAATTCGCGACAAAATACATTCCCTTTCCAAACATAATTTAGGATGCATTTTAGTTGTATTAGAATGTCATTTTTAGGAGACAGGGCTGAGTGGTGAGATGGGATGAGATTTTTAACCAAAGATTCCACTATAATATTTAAACACTGACAAATATATATATTTTTAGCCGCATAATTCGGACGGCAATTATTGGATGGATTGCCATGAAGTTTACAAACATTTATTGTTCCCAAAAATAAAAATAAAAAAAATAAAATCAGAGACAACTGTATGTAAATAAATTGTTTACTGGCAACCCGGTCTCACAGGAAGGCATATAAATAGAATAAAATGTGTTCCGCGTGTCATTCCGCGGGACACATTTTAGGCTTTTTGCATGTCATTTGTACGCCACACAACAAAACTACGGTAATGTCCACAGTTAGGCTTAGGCAACAACACCACTTAGTTAGGTTTAGCAAAACACGTATGGAAACAACGTAACATATAAGTGCGGAAAACGCATAAAAGGCATTACTAAAAAACATGTGACAAACGTCACTAACGTAACTTACACAACAAAACACTGGTCTCCTGGTTGAAAGTCACTCCCCACCCACCACAATAAGTGGTCTTTCTCGCTTTTTATTCTACGTCGCTAGCTCTGAACGTATATTTACGCAGAGCGTTTATATTGCAGTCAGTACAGACTACAGCGCGTACACATGACGTGCCAAACGCAAGAACGGTGTTCATATTGCATGCTAAATGCCTTACGCATCATGGCATTCATACGCCTTTTTCGTGCGAATGGGCTGAAACAAGACATGTTCGTTTTGCTCTTGCACAAATTTCGATTAGTTCTACTCTGATTCCTGTGCTGATTTTCCTAAGCTGAGTAGTCTAACAAAAGTAGGCCTAGTCGTCATGCATAAATAAAGTTTTCTGCTGCAACCCTTCCTCCATTTGAGATCTGGCAAGTTGCTGCAAACACAACTACTCAGGCTGCATTTTTACAGCTGCTCTCAGAAAAATCTATAAGCTTTTAAGATTGAATACAAGATTAAATGATTATGATTTATGTGTTGTGTGTTGTTTTTTTTGTTTTTTTAAGGAGGATCTCCTAATCCTTAAACGTGATTGGTTAAATGTTTTAGCGTGGATGATGTCACCAGCGGCTCCTCCTTTGTCTCCAAATCCCCTCATCTTATACACAAACTGAACTTATGTCTTTCAGCACAAACACAATTCAGGTCTGAAAACTGTTTAGCAGTGATGTTTGCGCATGTCAAATGTGATACACTGCTTGTGCACTATTTGTATGCTGATGCCTCCGACGTTCAACCGTATTTTCCAGCCCATTTACATACTGCTTGAATCCCTCCGACTGTTGGAAAGTGCTGAGGTTCACAAATAGAAACAAGAGATGGAATTTAAATGTCCTCTATACATAATCATAAAGCAGATTCAAGTACTCCTCGCCGGTTGGATCTAGTTTGTTCTTTTCACACGCTGACAATGCTCCAGCGAGCAAGCAAAACAGAAATCCTCCAAGCGAAGCGAAAAATAAATTCCGTGGAAGGAAGTAGAGAGGCAGATGATGGAATATCATAAATACTCAGTGATTCTTCGTCGCCTTTCAATAATGGATGCTGCTGAGGGTGGCAACTTTGATTGTGGGCTTTCCTGTTGATACCTTGATATTCATATGTTTTGGGGGATGGGGATTTTTTTTTTATACTTGTGACCTTGTCTATCCGCTGGCGTGTCTGTGTCCACATCATATAGCCTTCACCACCTATAGAGATATAAATCTTTCATAAGCACCTCTCCTCGGCACATATAGCACATCCCACCGCACGCCGCACACACGAACCGTAACATTTTATCTTAATGGCACGGTATGATTGATGAAGAGCGCATCCTTTAATTATTCTGTCCTCCTATAATTACTCTATCTCAGTGGTTACAGTTATCTCTCATAAATCTCTAAGCATGTTGCGGCTAATGCAAGGAGGCAGTGGAATACAGAATACACTCCAGCTGGCACATGAAATGAAGGGACTTAAGTATCATGTACTAATTTACTGGAACTGTGGTGAAGCATATTCTGTGGGGTTGAACCATACATATCAAATCTGAACCCAGAAAGACAAAATCCCCTTCTAACAAACAAGCAAAATATTAAAAACAGCTGCTAAATCTGATGTTTCCAGGGTCAAGAATGAACTTTGACACTGAGCTTTTAAGCCAGCATGGATGATAAGTTCTTGAAGTGCACAGGAAAAATTTTTTTTAACATCTACAATTATAATATCTGAAAAATACTTTTTTTTGGGAGTGGAATCATTGCCCAAAGGGAGGAAGCAGGGCCTTGTGAATCACGTTAACAGAAGCGAATGAGCGTCCTGAACAGACAGAGTACATTTTGCAGGTTTAAAAAGGCGAGTCACACTGCAAAGAAGGCAAAGGAGGAATCTGAAACTTAATGCAAGTTGCCATAGCTGTTGAACATCTGCGTCCGTTCTGCGTGCGCACCGCCGAACCAAAAACACGGAACCCCAGACCCTTGTTTGTACAAAGTCACTGTGATTGGCCAGTTACGTGCTAGCTAACAGATAAGTTAGATTCACACCATACCTGTTTTTTTAAAAACTAAATACAAGGGGGCAGGCGCCCAAATTACACGAAATCTCAAGTAACACACTAATTTGCCTCCTGCGGTTTTCTGTTCCGATCATGGTAACTACGGTTGGTAAAGTCAGATAGCTCTGGGTATCCAGCAAAAGTCACCACTATGAGAAAAAAACACCAAAGACGCTAATCGGGCGCTCTGAGTTGAATTTTTTTCAACTCGAGATGTTCAGGGCGCTGCTGCAAAAATCCAAGGCGTATGCGGTATAGCGGAAAAACCCTTCATTCTCATTCAAAACACTTACAAATATGCCACCCCAGACTGCTAAAACATGCTGATTAGGGCCTTAGGCTGCATTCGCACAGGACAGATCAGGCGGTGCGGCAAAAACAAAAGTTTTTGGTGGTGCAAACAGAATCAACTTTTGAAGAAACGTAACCCAACATCAAGCTGCTGTGGCCGATCACGTGACCGGCGATGCAGCGCTGTACAACCCAGCCATGGGGGAACAAAAGACGTTAATCGTGGCAGATAATGGGCCATTAAAGTGACTCGCCCTGACCTCTGCACAACCCTGCGGAGAATCGCTGCAACGCCTGATCTCGTGTGAGTGCAGCCTTAGGCTAAAAGACACTTTCCAAGGTATAATGGCTGTCTGACTGAAACAAAAAGACTGGAGACACACCCTCTCAGGTGAGCTTTTTCATGTGCTAATATTGTGGCTTTAAAAAAGCCTCTGGCGGGGATTCAGGTATCAGGTGCATTTACAGTTGAAAAAACATGTGACACGCATTAGGGATTGCATTGTTTCTAATAGTGTAAACACAACATTGGCATATTATCACCTTACGAAAGGTCTCTGCCGTGTCCTGAGGGAAAAATCTGGCTCTTCAGATGCTAAATGATCTGCTATGTTAACCAACTGTAGTTGCTGGCTTTGTCTGGTGGTAGGCAGGGAGCATACATTGGGTTTGTCGGAGTTCTTTTGCATAC
The DNA here is from genome assembly GCA_916700815.1 of Helicolenus hilgendorfi. Classification (NCBI taxonomy): domain Eukaryota; kingdom Metazoa; phylum Chordata; class Actinopteri; order Perciformes; family Sebastidae; genus Helicolenus; species Helicolenus hilgendorfi. Next base: position 5,936 of record CAKALG010047267.1, read on the forward strand.
TGCACCCAGAAATGTGGTTACCATAAGTGACCCCTCTCACATTAAGCATAGTCATTTCATTCATTGTTAATGTCAAAATATTGAGCAGACATTCATCACATTCAGTGAGCTGCTTCTGCAAACCTGTTCCTTACTGTCTCTCTGCATAATGCTTAGCTGTTATTTACAGTTTGGAGCAACTGCTCCTGCGCTCGGCATTATGTAATGGCACCAGCGGAGGCTGCCATTTGATAGACTTATGTAAACAGCTCTCCTGCCGTTCTCCGGGTGACTCATTCCTGCTCAAACCTGCGCTTTGTGGGCGGCTGTGTGTTATTTAGTGTGTTCTTATGTCATGATTGCACCAACGACCTCGGATGACGCAGAAAACGTACAATAACAGCAACCGTCGTCTGCTCCCGTAGCGTGACAAACACACACGCAGACGCAGACGGAGACCCTTGACCTTTGACATGTGGTGTAATTGGTTTTTCAGGGGAGATAAAGTATCGAGATAAACTGAAGAGCAAGTCAAGGTCGTCTTAAATTCAAAAGACAAACACGTTTCTGTGTTTTTCTCCGCATCCCTCACCCCTTCGTTCCCCTCCTCCTCGTCTTTGTCCCTCAGCATGTTCTTATGTAAGTCTGTCCTTTGATCCTGTGCTCATTTATGAGGACGAGACGTGACCATTAAAGGGGACATATCGTGCTCATTTTCAGGTTCATACTTGTATTTTGGGCTTCTACTTGAACATGTTTACATGCTTAACATTTTCAAAAATAAAATTCTCATACGGCCTGTCTAAATATACCTGAATTCACCCTCGTCTGAAACACTCCATTTTTGCGCCTGTCTCTTTAAGTCCAGTCTGCTCTGATTGGTCATATGTGTTATCCAGTCTTTTGCACCTGCACTATCGCTGTCTTCACAGCGTCACTGCAGCCAGGGACTGAACTACACTGAGTTTAGTCTTCTTCTTAGGCACTTCTACCGGTGACTGTATAGTTGTGACATCACAACCTTACGGAAGTCTTGACGGCTCATTTAAAGGCACAGTTTCTGAATATGGGCTGTGTGCATTGCTCCATGGATTGAGCATTTTGATACTTTCACTGCATTTATAGACCTGCTTTACAATCAAAAAAGACAAAATCTCACTTTCTACAATATGGGACCTTTAAATGATCTATGGTGTTCAGCTGCTCCCAACTGGCCCAAAACTCAGTTAATGCAGGTTTAAACATAAGACCTAGGTGTATGCATACATAATTTCCCCTTAAGTCCTTGTTTAAAGGTGCTAAATTTGAAATTAGGTGCTAACAGCGCTAACAGTTTAAACAACAGCAAAAGTGCTAACAGAGATAACATTGTTAACCTGAGGGGTAACCGGTGGGTGGGTGCTATGTTTCCGCGACTAAGCCGTGGGTCGGGATGGCGTTATTGGCTGTAACTAACCTTTAACAAAATTTTTTGCAAACCGGGGCCTCTGTATTTTATAAGCCACAGGTGTTATCCTTCATCCTTATTGTTAAAAGTCAAACCTGCACAACATTTAAATACATCAGCATCCATCTTACGGTTTGATTTCCCATCAGCCATTTTGAAGATGCTGCTGTTTGTCTGGCCAGACAAGCCACAGATGTCACTATTGTGCAATTGTGTTAATTGCTTTAATCATTTTCCGCCACACATTTATATACTGTAAACACACTGCCTCTGATTAGTTCTGGTTCATCCATATTACTGAGAGCTAATGGGTTTTCTCACCATCTTTAATCGCTCTCTCTCTGGATGAACACACACACACACTCGCCATCACCTAAAGTGTGTATCTGACAGCCCTGCGATTACAGCACATTGCATCAGACTGCTGTTTATGCCGCGCTCTGCAATTCATAGACATCTCCTCTCTCTCTCTCCCTCTCTCTCTTTGCCAGCCTGTTACTGAATTGCTCCACATATTCGCAAACACTCGCAGCCTGTCAGATGATATCAGCAGTTAAGAGAACACTTTCCCTTCAGACTAATCGAAGAATATCATGTATGTTTTGTGGGAAAGCGCCCTGGGGAATAAATCCTAGCTGGGCAATCAAATGTACATTATAGATGCCATCTTTAATATGCATTGAGTTTATGTGATGCTCACTGAAGCGGAGGGATCCATCATGAGGACAAAAGTGACATCAAGTCTGATAGACTGATTGATCAGATAAAATAGTCTCAATGAAGGTCCTTGAATAATGTTAGATTGATAAACTTATCACACTATACCAGACTAGGTTATCTATGTTTTACAGATATTAAGGGGAGAATGTACAGCGAGCCGGTCAGGGCGATGCAAGACCCTCCGCTTCGCATTGGGGTTTATTTCACAACAATGACCTGCTAGCTGTACATTATCCTGCTTTCTTAAAGGTCCCATATTATGCTCATTTTCAGGCTCATACTTGTATTTTTTTGTTTCTAATAGAACATGTTTACATGCTCTAATGTTCAAAAAACACTTTATTTTCCCCATACTGTCTGCCTGAATATATCTGTATTTACCCTCTGTCTTAAACGCTCCATTTGAGTGCATTTCAACGGAATTGCAACAGAATTGCGTTGCTACGCAACAGTTTGGGTCCATGTTTACTTCCTGTCAGCTGATGTTATTTAGCTACACCGCAACAGGAAACAATCTGGGACACATTTACAATGTTTACATTCACAACCGTGAAATGGGCTAAATATTGTATATTTGTGACATCACAAATGGATAGAAATCCTAACGGCTTGTTTCAAACGCAAACATTTCTGAATACAGCCGTGTGTATTTCTCCGTATATTGAGCGTTTTGATAGTGTAACAGTATTTATAAGGCACTTAAACCTGCTTTAAAATATAAAAGACGTGAAAATCTCATGAGTCCGACATCAGGACTGCACCCATAGCTTAACTTAATGGCCTGTTATACATAGCAACAGTCTGAACTATAAAGAAATAACAGACCGTAGACCGTATCCAATGTAATGGATTTAAGAGTAACTAGTTTAGTTTAGTCCCCAGTGGTTTACGGGATTCAGGCTTTAACATATTTTTTAGCAACTGCTGCTTTAAGCTCTTTTTAAAAGCAGACACAGATAGAGTCATTTTTATAGTCCTATCAATCCTTTATAAGATGCTTTCTCCCCAGTGTTATATGTAGCCTATGCAAGGGAAAGTAAGTCAGAATGAGGTCACGGAGTCTTTCATTGAGCATATATACAACCTTATACATGATAGTGATACTCCTTTCAGTAACTTACACAAGACTCTACCTGTGGAAAAGAGGGTCAGTGGGAGCATTTACATGTGGCACCTATGACTTTCTTCTGTGAGATATATAATTTCATAAGATAACTAGGAAACATATTGCATCACATAACATTACAGCGATTTATATGAGGCTCAAATAAAAACTGAGGCTCAAGATAATGCTTGCATGCAACCATGGAAACAGCTCTAAAAGACTAGGTAATTGTTAGAGCATACTGTGTGACAGTTTGTCAAGAGAAACCGACATTTGGCTAATGAGTCTAAAGTTAAAACACATGTCAGGGAAGCTGTATTTTACCAGTGTTCAAAACTAAAATATCTCCACAGTACGTTTTGTCCACAGCCCTGAAGTGACGAGCAGACAGACAGACGGAGAAAACAGAGTGGTAGTGGCTGATCATTGCATTATTCATGCTCATGCAATGGCCTCAAGCTCAGTCCGTATGGTAAGCTAGACCGTGCAGCGCTGTAGTAGGTTAACTTCGCCATAATAAAGAAGCAAACAAGCACTCATCTCATATGGCAGTCGGAGAAACACACCTGTCCCTGCACCTAAACATTGAAGACACAGAAAACCATGTGCACACTCCCCTTTCGCTGTCACAGCATCACTTCTTACATCACCACATCCCACTCATGTCCCTGTCTTTTTTTTTCTCCCCCCTTTTTTTTCTCCTCCTTCACTCCACTGAGCTTTTGAAGCACTTTCCCTTTTCATCCCTCCTCCTCTCTCCTCTCTCCTCCTCTTGTTCTAGCCCTAAAAGGTTGATCTGTGACTGAGCTTGTTGCGTCTTTTATCGGCGTCTCGCAGCAGCCCGGGGACAAAGGGCAGCTGAAATGCCACAATGTCTCTATATTTTCTGCCTGTGTGTGTGCGCAGAATGCAAACGCATGGAAAAAGAAGACTGACGTTCAATCATCCGCGCTTAAAAAGCTGAAATACAGTAGAGGACGGATGGAGTTATGAGGACGAAGGAGAGGAGGAGGAGGAGGCTGGTTTTGTAATTGATTGTGCTAAATCCCAAGCTAAAAGAGAGGCTAGACAGCGGATAACCAGGGGGAGAGACTAAAACCTCCGTGGAGTGTTTCGCTGCCTCTTTATCTGCCCTTGATTTCCTTTTTCCACACACAAACAAGCTTTTCCCAACATTTTAAGCATCTTTCAACTTTACTCATTCCTTTGTGTGCTTCAGATTCAATCCTGCCTCAGCTTAAAGGGCAAAGGTCAGTTAGCCGCCACCTTTTTAAATCCACTGTATGTGTGTGTTTGTGAAGGTGTGTGTGTGTGTGTGTGTGTGTGTGTGTGTGTGTGTGTGACAGTGTGTGTGTTAATCCTGTATCCGTATCTACTAATCTGTCTCTGCTGTCTGTCTGAACCCTGACTCTCCGCACATCTAATCTCACCATCCTCCTGCCCCAACAAACACTCTGCTTATGTGTTTGTTTTCTGGATTAATATGTCAATATGGTTCGGAGCAATCGGTTCCATATAATAAATGAGTGTATTTCAACCAGGCACAATCTGGTGATCTACCTCCCCCCAAAAGCTCTGCTGTCCTCCTTGAAAGGGTTAAACTAGGATCCTTTAAAAACACAAATCAATGCACCCAATGAGCCTCTGAGGACATTTCACCATTACTGTACCTCACCTTCAGCGACGACCTCTATGTCATTGGGGAATTATTCTTAACTATGTTTTATGCAACGACACTTTTAAAAATCAATAAACTAATTTGTCTCAAGGGAGTACTTTACTAGTATTTATTAAATGTTAAAACCCCACAAAAGAGTCTTTCTCGTGACTAAGCTATGTGTTGCAGTTCTGTGAGGCTATATTCTTTGAGCTAAATGCTAACATGCTCACGATGACAATGATAACATTTAGTGTATTTGCATGCTAACATTTGCTAAATAGCACTAAATACAAACTACAGCAGAGACCGATGGGGATGCCATTAGCTTTGCAGCTATTTGGTCATCAATCAAAGTATCAGACAAATTGAAATTTGGACTTGATGATGCACTAAAGAAAGAAAGTAAGAGGAATACGAAAGTCATAAGGATTGACAGGATGTCTGTGGCTGAGCCGTACAACTCTACTCATCGTTAGACCTTAATTACTTTGAGTTAAATTCAGAGAACGACAATGAAGAAAATTGAACGAAATAGGTCCTCTTGTTTACAGACAAGCAACATTTTCCATTTTCATTTCTGTAAATGTAAAACCACTCTTCGATCAATTTCATCTTTCATCTGGTTTTTCCAGCATTTTATTTATAAAGACAGACATCGCTGGGCTTTTCCCTAATTGGAAGAGGGGCGGGGGTATTTTGAATAAATGTGGGGACACAAAATCAATGGAGCTTTGATCAGGCCGCCGCTCTGGCTC
>CAKALG010047268.1:0-13050 GCA_916700815.1 Helicolenus hilgendorfi
CGGACTGAGTCGAGCATGTCATTGGCAGCAGGCCGTGGCTCATTGACTGCAGTTCATTTTGGCTGTTGGATGCTGGATAAACTAACGTTACAACCAAACTCTTCTTCACTTCCTTGGAGTCAATGAGCAATGGGCGGTCTTGGTGAACACAGCAAACAGTAGTTACAACGGCACGCTCTGAACAGGCATGCCCACTGACAATGCTGCAAGCAGTAATACTGGGAGCAAAGCAATTGAACGGGCACATACTCTGAACGGGCACTGCCCTAATATAAAGTAATTTAAGGCAGGGCATGGAAGGTTTACAAGAAACGCTAAAGCCATGGGACACTAAAACTTTCCACTGAATATTAAGCCTGAAACAGTAAATGACAGTAACAAACATCCCAAGTCTCCCTGAAAGTCCCTGAGTATCCTTCAAATTAACACAAACTCCCTAGAGACAACATTGTTGCATGCAGTAACTACCACAGACTGTACTCTACTGTATATACTGTACTTACTGGATGTGTCAGTTATGTTAAAATAATTACATACGCTCCATATCATGAGCCTTTGTACTGTCATCATTCAATTTGTGTCACTTCCATAACAGTGGCTGTCTGTGAAGAAGTCACAGATGATCCCAGTTTGCAAGCCTGTATTTAAGTCATTATTGAGATTGATTCGGTTCATCTTGAGTTGTTTTTTTGTATGTGTCTAATGAGGAGTATTCAGTGTTGAGTGCGCTGTTGAAATGAATGCAGTTGATTGGCACTGTCCTGTTGTAGCATCATTTACAGTGTCAGTGTTTGGTTAGAGACAAGGTTAGTTTAATATTTTACATGACCATGCATGAGCCAACCATTACATTTTGGAAGAGCACTTCTTAATAATTGATAGTTAATGGGTTATTTGAGGCTATGTAAGAGAACAACCATTCATGTACAGTTTCTTTGTGATTTTCAGAAATTAACATTATGAAATGAATAGGGCTGTCAACCGAATAAAATATTGAATTGTGATAAATCGCAAGATTGTCCATATGCAGATATCGTAAGAGGGACACCGAGAAGGACATGAAACAAGAGTAAGAGCATGGCTGTAGGCACTTAGGGCTTTGAGCTAAATGCTGATGCTAACAGGTTAATATTGTCATTGCTAACATGCATATAATGTTTATGTTCTTCGCCATCGTAGTTTAGTATGTTAGCATGCTGACATTTGCTAAATAGCACTAAACACAAAGCACAGCTAAGACTGACGAGAGCGTCATTAGCTTTGCAAGTATGCTATAAAAGACAGAGGATTACCAAAGGCATTAGGGATAGAACATCTGGGAACCATGAATGTCTGTTCCACATTTTGTACCAATCTACCCAGTAAATGTTGAGATATTCTGCTGAAATAGTACAAGAGCTTACCTGCTAGTACTGCTAGGGAGGGTGGGGAGGTCATCAAAGTCCTTAGGATTCATCCTCTGGGGACCATGAATGTTTGAACAAAATGCCATTGCCATCCATCCAACTGACTGACGTGGCTAGAATGGCTTAAAAACTTGTGTTGCAGGATTTTGCAAAATTTTGGTGTATGACATTGGTTCTTTGTAATTTAGACATGTGTGGAAAGAAATTATTGCCACAAATCCCTTTGTAAAGAATATTGTGATGAAGAAAACTCATTAAAATAAATCCAAATTGAGGATTTCACAACCAGCATGATGTATATCAATCACCAATAAACGTGTGATCAAACAAGATGGATCGTATCTGAGCATTATGACAGATGACATCCGGTTTTTAACAGCCAGAATAACAAAAAGTAATCCCCTCCTGGCACCATAGAAAAGTGGAAGACTGATGATGTTTGTATGTGTAAACAAAGGCACTACTAGGGAGACATCATTTAAACAAAGCAGTGTACGGCTCCAAAAACAAAATATGGTCAAAAAGATAATGCGCCTCCCAGGTTTCTTTTCATTGAGAAAATGTGAGTGTAAGTGATATCGCTGCACACTTTCTTTGTTACAATGCAACAATGCTGTTTTTATTTCTCTTGGAAGTTACCCTGATAGTTGTTCTCGGGGAATGGATTTACAGCACACAAACACACACGGTACGGCTGTGGCTCAGAGGGTAGAGCAGGTTGTCCACCAATCAGAAGGTCGGTGGTTTGATCCCCGGCTGCTCTGGGTCACATGTGGATGTGTCTTTGAGCAAGACACTTAACCCTAAATTGCTCCCAAAGGCATAGCCATCGGTGAGTGAATGATTATTTAACTTACATGGGCAAAGTTGCAGCCTCTGCCATCATTGTGTGAATGGGTCGGTCAATGGGTCAATGGGTGAATGCTGACATGTAGTGTAAAGCGCTTTGAGTGGTTGGAAGACTAGGAAATTGCTATATAAATGCAAGTCCATTTACCATTTACAGTTGTGTTTCTAATGCTTTAGAGGATATTACATTGTCTTATATTCATTTCCTGGATACTTACCCTAACCTAACCCTAAAGGCTTTGACACACCAAGCCGACGGTCGGCAGTCAGACAGATTGGGGCCATCGGTGAGCGTCCGTCGACCTAGTTATTTTCGGTGTGTGTCCCACACCGTAGGCTTTAGTGTTGGAGGTTTTTCGGCCAATTCAGCATGTTGAATTGGTGGTGGCACCCGTCGGTGAGAGAAATCACTCTGATTGGCGGTTCAGTTTAAACGAATCAGTGCATGAGAAGAGAAACGGACGTAAGGAAAGCAAGACAACGAGTAAAGTCAAGTGGAAACACACAGAAGGCTCTTCTCATTTTAAATCTTCACCTCATCTGATCTTTCCAATACACAGATATTTTCACAACGACATGGTCATCTGGAATCAAGCAAAGTGGTGAGTGAGAGTGGTGTGAAAATAGTCGACAAACGCCACTTTGTTTCATGTATGTATCATTACAATGGCTTGTAAATCCACAGTCCTTGGTATTCCGGTTTTTGAATGACGAATACAGACTAATGCCGCCTGGTTGTGTGGAGAGTTATTTCCTCTTATGCATGCGGAAAACGTACATGGTAGTTGGCTGTCAGCTGTAGTCTGCCGTGTGTTCGAGCGCAACGTTTTAGCCAAGACAAGGCGGCCTTCGTTGCCGCTAGTTCTTTGATCTTGGTTTCATGTATCTGGGCCCTAACCTTACTTTACCTTAATGCTAAAACAAGTCCTTACCATAAAATGTAATGATTTATGTTATGGGGACGTGCATTTTGTCCCCAAGAGTAAGGCAAGTCCCCAAACCATAAACCATGCATACTAGCATGCAGACCACACATCATCATACCATTGACATCACTGGTGTCTCTAAACATGTGCATCCTGTGTGTGAAATGGTAGGCAGTGCGTGTGCATGTTTTTGTGTGCACGTGTGAAAAATAACAGCCACCTTATCTTTGCCGTGACCATCTGCAAACACACCTGCTCTTAGCTCTTATTTTCATTTCTTCTCATCACTTATCTCCTCATCTGTTGTGCCATCAAGCTAAACTGATTTTTTTTTCTGTTTCTGTCTTGTCCCTCACACTTACACACACGCATACACTCAAAGACACATACGCACACACAAACCCTCAGTACATATCAGATGGTTAGGCTGATCTAATAGAGAGCAACAACACAGATGTCAGAACAGCTGATCCTATTCAATGCGTCCGTGGGCACTGTGTGTGTGTGTGCGTGTGTGTGTGTGAAAGAAAAAGGCGAGACAGCGTTAAGAGCGATAGACAAGTGTGGATTTGTGACACTTCACATGTACTTTACCTGTTAACATTGTTGTTAATTAACAACACTGTTTTTAAAAGCTGAAATAATGCAAACAAATCATGGAGACAAATAAATTGATGTCACCACAGTAGTAGTACTTTGGTTAACAGTTCTGCACTTCACACACCTTGAGTCACCTTGGAGGTAAATGCTGTACCTGGAATTGAATTACAGATCATTTTAAACCTGACTCTTGCGACCCTGGCTCAGGGGAAGCAAAACAGGAGTCAAACAAACAACTGTAATTTGCAAAACCAACCATTTCACACGGACACTTCGCATTACTTCCACCTGGTCAGAAATACAGACCACTTAAATGGAGAAGGGCTGCCCTGACAGCCCTTAACTATCCGCTTCGATGACACTGTCGTGAGAAGTGGTGTAAATATCGAGGGTGCAAGCCTTACAGAAATAACTCTTACATCGCAACACAGTCTCACTCCCAACTCGTCAAATACCGCCACTTGGTTAGTGCCCCTCTTGCGTTACTTTTGGACGGACCGGGGACGGCGTGTGAAAATACACTGATTACATGCATAGTGTCCTTTCAAAATAAACTTCCGTTTTCACAGGAAGTTAGGTTTAGGTTGGAAGTTAACTTCACTGACTACCGACTCACGTGACTCACAGGGTTGACGATACTAACGACTTGCGTGACTGACAACACCGATGAGTCACGTGACTAACGACTGACGTGACAAAATAAGTCCACCTTACTTTTAGTTTCATACGGAACACAGACACCGGCCTCCTGGTTGAAAGTCTTGTTTGTTTGTCCCAACAACTCCTCTCCCGCTCGCCCTGAGTGCACTCACGCTATTAATACTACGTCACTTGCTCCAATGTCGAATAACGCTGTGGGTGGGTTTGCATTGGAGTTAGTTGAAAGCCCGGTTCATCACATACTGTCATTAAGGTGTACCTCTGTGCGTCAGTTTCCAATGCCGAGGGGCACTGCCCAATCTGCAGTATTTTAAGTGAGAATGAGACTAGGTTGTACATCCACATATTTCTTTCATCAATGTGAAAAACATTAAATTAATTGCTCCTAACAACTGCTACTACTGCCTCCATTTCAACTGAAAATTAATTTCTGGAGTGAAAATTAGATACGCTAACCTCCCATCCACCCGCACCCTTATGTGTCATCTTACTACTTTTCACATATTAGAAACACTATGTCCTGCAAAATCATCCAATATTAACAATATAAGTGTCTTTAATAATACTTTGCAAATGTTTAGATCTTTTTTCTTTTATGTAAGCTTCGTTCAAATCTGAATGAAGATCAGTGACCGATTGCATCAGAGGAATATTTAGGGGGATGATTGTGTTAAATTGAGCTACAAGATGCTAGTAACTCTACAGCTCAGAACCCATCGAGCAGGGGGAAAAAATATTGAAAAGGGTTGAAACATTTTTTGCTTCTGCTACCCACTTTTGTACATAGAAATCGATTTTCTTTTACCGAGAAAAGAAATGCACCTGCTCTAAGGTGAAGCAAAGGCCCGGAACTCCATTATTCAATCGATTCAAGATAGTAATTTAAAAATGAACTTAGGTTATTGGCTGACAAATGGAAACACATATACAAGTTGGCCAATGATTGCAGTAGTTGAAGACCTGCACCAACATTTGCCTTCTGGCAATCACTTTAGTAGCGTGTGCAGGTTCCTGAGCTACAGATAAGGTCAGCCAAGCGGCCACACTGCTCTGATTTTGTGTGCAAGAGCCCCTTCACTCCTCCTCTCTGTGGGGCCCTCCAACACATTTGGGCCCAGAGTTGATCTACGGTTGGCTACCTGATAACTTACCAACAAATGGAGTCATCAGAAAGAGCCAAGAGGCCAAAAGAGTTGTACTCATCCCTACTTGATCAAGCCTGTTTTCATTACCAGGGCGTCAAATGCCGATGCTTTGCCATGCCCCTCGTCGAATGATACCGACGTAACAGTTTTGGTCCATGTTTGATGATTCCAACACATTTGTATTTGCGTAACTTGAGGAAAAAACATCACAATTACTGTATAGGCTACATACTGTGCACACATACGCATGTGTGAGTGCGCTTGGGTTTTCAGGCACATGTTTATGCATGTGGAATGGGTTTTTGTGTGTGCTTATCTCAGTGTGTGAATGTCTCGGTGTCCTTGATATGATTGGACAGAGATTAGAGTGATCTGGCCCTAGATGATAGTCTGCAATGACATTATACCCAGTGTGTGTCTGAGTGTGTGTGTGTGTGTGTGTTGAGGTGTCCTGGAGGACAATTACATGGTAAAAAAGAAAAAAAAATGGAAAGGTCTCTCTGTGTTCTGTGGAGGTGTGTGTGTGTGCAGATGAGATGTCAATACATCTCCAGCAGTAAATTGAAGAGTAGACTGGCTCAGCCAGCAACCCCATATGCAACTGTATAGTGAATGGCTTCAGCAACGTATAGGTTACATCCCTCTTCCCTACTAAAAATATGTATTTACAGAGTAGAATACTGGGATTAGGCAGAAGATATTGCATTTTTTTGCTGAACATCAATAAACCCGTGTAGAAATCATAGATAAAAGGCTCTTCATAACTTCAGATCTTGTTTCATAATGATCAACAATCATTTAGACTTCTTCTGGATCAAAAAGAATCCAGATGATTGTTGTTTGTAGAGTGCAAACAGGAGCCGCCAGTAGGATTTTCCAGGATACAGATTTGCCAAAATGTTAAGTAATGTAGGCTACAGTCTAATAACATGGAGCTATCACTGTAAAAAAACATATTTTTTTTTACAGTTTATTTATGTTCTTTATCTGACAATATTTTCAACAGACATTTTCCGTTTTTACACTTTTTTACAGTGAAGATAGTTTTATATTCGATCCAAAACATTCAGTGAGATTTACCTACAATAACTTTTCACCAGTTTCCATTGGATTTGTTTTGCAGTGCAGGATAAAGCTTGACTGATGTTGCACAAGTGTTATTTTTACCTCACAATCTGACATTTAAATCTGCACAATGCGTGACTTGACAGTAGATGGAAAACAGAGAGCTGAAGTTAAAGACCGTGTCAAAAGTGCCAGTAAACTGCATAATTGAATATGCAATATTTCCCAATGCACTATGATAGCCTCTTTTTTGTTATTAGCATTTTGATTATTATTCCTTTTTTTATCATTGACATTACAGACTATCTTGAAATGAATCTGGGTCTCCTCCCATATACACAACATCCAATTTTTAAAGGCAAAACCATGCAATATGGTCCAGTGCCATCTGACTTGTATTTTAAAACTGTTAAAACCTCTCATTCAATGAGCATTACTTATTTCCAACCAGATCACAAACAGTTACAAAACTTATATATAACCTCAGTTAAAAATGTAATTTTGGGAAATTAACACAAGTATGAATAGTAGCTTTACGTCTGCTTATTGATAACATTCTTTTTTTTCTTTTTTACTTTCTTTGGTAACTTTGTTTTGAGTTTATAGCTATTTATAAATTTGTATTCCTGGAACTATCATTATTATACCATATCGTTAAGATAGCATTTTAGCACCTCCAGTTCCCTCATCTGGAAGTCAATATTTTTTTTTAATGGGCTTTTAGTTAGATGCCTGAAATAAGGTCAGTGGTTAACACAAACTTAAAAGATTTTAATTTTTTATTCTACAACATAAAATACATTAATAAATACCCCACTAATACATTTTGAAGCCTTTATATATCTTCAAAAAGGCAGTTGCTAACAAGTGGCTAAATGAGACTATTCAACCTCATCACGCCGACTCGTCCGCCTTTACAGCCTCGTTGTGTATACTTGTGCTGATGCGACTGTGGTGTAGTTCATTTATAGCCTAATGTTAGCTTTTTACTTCTTGCAATTGCATTCACACTTCATATTCCTAAAAGTGGTGTTCAGTTGTGAATATTATCTTACTGAACAAAGAGTGTAAGTGTAAATGTGTGTTTGCCACCCAATGGACAAATCCTAAAGGCTTTTTGTCGAGGTAACTGGTTGGCCTACAAAAATACGTCATCCCAGGAGCACTGAATTCATGCCAGAAATGAATCATATCTTTGATAAGAAGCTGATCAATAAACAAGGTTAAATCAAGTGAGACACAATTTTCTGTTTCATTAGAAAGGCAGTCAGAATGACTAGAAAAAGCCGACTGATGGAGATGAATTGAGGGAAAGAAAGATAAGTAAAGGTGCGTAGAAATGGGTACAGCGATTGAACGAGTAAGGAAAGGAAGGAGGGGTGAGAGATAGAGAAGGGAAGATTGAATCAGAGGACAAGGTGAAAGGGTGTCGAATGGTAAAAGTGAAGGCAGATAAGTACTATCAGATAGAGAGGTAGATAGAAAAAGAGATAACAGGAGAGGAAAAGGGAGAGCTGGAAGGAGAGATAAAAGGGAGAGCGAAAAGAGCGATTGAATTTGAGAACAAGATGGAAGGGTGTCGAATGGTATTATTAAGGGCAGATAAATACCCACAGATAGATAGATAGATAGATAGATGATGGATAAATGGATAGACAGACATGGATAATGGATAAAAGAATGAGGGAATGCAAAAGAAGGAGAATAAGACAAGGGTCACCAGAGGATGAAGGGAATAAAATGAATAAAAAGAAGAAAAGAGGAGTGACACAGGGAGGGAGTAAATAGGGGTCACTTCAGACAAATGGATGAGAAATGACCAAAAGAGGAGTGAAGGTGAACAAAAGATGAGGAGAAAATGGGGTCAGCGGAGTTAAAATGGAAAGATGAGAGGAGGAAAATGAGGGGAAGATCGAAGAGGAGGTGAGATGATGCGACAGAATGGAGAGAAGGGAGGAGGCTCAGGAAGAGTGAGAGATGTGGCGGCAGAGCATGGAGAGAGAGGGTGAAGGATAAGGGTGAAGGGGAACCGGCTGTAATGAGAAGCAGAGAAAGAGGGAGAAGGATGGAAAATAGATAGTCCATCTCTGATCTGCTACATGGAAGGTAATGAGCAGATCTATACTGCACACTGATAAATTGTTCATAGAAACAGTAATTGAAGAAAAAGAGGAAAGAAAACATGAAAATATTGAAAGAAAGGGGAAAAATGAGAGGGGATAAACGAATAGAGGAGTAAATATTAGCAAAGGACTGACTAGTGGATCAATTTTAGCCAAGGGGACGAGGGAGAATACAAACAGGACCAGTACACAAATGAGTTTAATAAAGCGGCATTTAATACACAAAGCCTACAGAAGCAAAGCAAGCAGTGATCTCTTAACCAGGAGAGAAAAGGAAATATCAGCACAAAGACACTTTTGATTCATGTCTATATAGCAATGAATCATTGTGGTTACAGAGTGAATGCGTATACACAAAGTACACATTCTGATTTGATTTTGAAGGCTACTGTTACCTCTATATACATGCTCCCTCTTTGACAAACCAGAAATCATCACTACATGTATCTCTTATTATGCAGATGACACAATGTTATTCCTGTCTGTGATCCCGCTGATCTGAAAAAAATCATGTGCCTCTGTGTCCTTCGGTGTCCTCCGATGTCCTCCATTGGCCTCCGGTGTCCTCTGGTGCTCCTTACAGCATCTGCAAGATTTCAAAGACTGGAAGAAAACAAGCAATCACTCGCGCGCTCCGACCAAACGGTCAAACTAGGCAGCGTTGATCAAATTAAAAAAACATGCTAAACTAAGATGGTTGACATGGTAAACATTACACCTGCTTAACATCAAAATGTCAACATTGTCATTGTGAGTAGGTTACCATGCTCCAAGCTTGGCCGATGTACAGCCTCACAGGGCCGTTAGACTCTGATGGGCGAATTCACAAGGAATGGATTGCGGCCGTTGATAGCATTATGAATTGTGCATTATTTACAACTGCTATCTGCCCCGTTGCCTGATCCGATTCACAAAAGATATTTTTTTTGCGGAGGGAGAGGGAAAGAAAAATTAGTTTATTCATTGATATAATAACCTTATTTTTCATTCATTTTTCTTCTCATTTTTCTTTTCAAAAATGAAATGTAGGGGGATATTTATTCATTTATTTTTCATGACACAACTGTCACTGCATTCTGATCCTGAATCCTAAAATAAATGAGTTTAAACAAAGCGCCAAATGTATGTATATTACCTAATTTAAATATGTGCAAATAGCACAGGAGCACCAAGACGCTATTTGCGTGGCAGCACAGTTAGGGTTGCATTTAATTTGCATTTGAGGATTACGGTTTGTTTTTGTCTTATTTGTGCAGGTATAGCAGCTGCAAAAGCCACTCAATCCTTTAGTCAACTTGTCCCTGAGTCTTCTTAGCTCAGTAGATGGGCATTTTTTTAACTTTTCTTGCTACCATTCTGTGTGTTCCCAGTTTACTTGACACCAGTGTCATAATGAATCAGTGTCCGTTTATCTGTACTGTAAACAGCACTCATCTGGCATGTTTCACTTATTCAAATTATAACAGCTGATGTCTACTGCATTTCTGGTACTGCTACTTCTTACTGTTTTTCCAAAGCTGTTATGTCAATATTCATGACCTGTTTATCCGTCTAAATTGTTGCACATAAAAAATGCCAACAATATACATCAGCATAATCTGCTTGAAACCTGTGAATCTGTCAATGAAGACACATCTTTATTATAATATGCTACCTTATATTCAACATGTGTAATTACTGCATTCAAATTCAAATATGGTTGTGCTCACTATATCATATTCACTACTTACATAACCCAGTTTCTATATGCAGATCATAAAAGATTCATGTGACCATTTAAATCTGCCCCTCAGTGGACCAAGCTATATGGCGAGTTATGGGCACTCGTAATAGAGACCCAACCAGCAGACAGCATTATCATTCTGCCAACTGAGGGCTGTTCAGTCTGATTTATGAAAATGATCTGTCTTCTCACCCACATGTTAGATGAGACTAAAAAGAGAGCAAAAATCTAAACTAGAGCTGAAATAATGCATCCTACCAAATGTCAAGCCCATATTAAAGACCCATGTAGAAAAAAAGGAATCCATCAGTTTAACCAGTTAGTAAGTCAGTAAACCTTATTTCACAAATGTCCTTGCATTTGGATGAGTTGCGTTTAGAATTACCAAAGGAATCACTGTTGAACAATGAAACCAAACACTTTGTCTTGACAAGTATTTTTTTCACAAATGTATTTCAACTATTATATTTAAAAACCAAGATGGTGACGGCTAAAATGCCAAACTCGAGGCTTCAAAATGGCAGTCCACAAACCAATGGGTGATGTCACAGTGACTACGTCCACTTTTTATATACCGTCTATTATTGTATAAAGCAATGGTGTTTTCATACATTGAGGCTAATGTTCAGGTCAGTTTGGTCAAGATTGCATTTATACTACGACCACTTGGGAGTTGCAAAAACTACATTTAATAAATTTCTCCATTACTTTACTTACTCTTTAAAACTTTTACTCTAACTCTTTCAACTATTTGTCTGATAGCTATTTCAAGGATATCAATTAGCTAACTATTTCAACTGTTTATTTGCTCTTTCCTTATTTATCCATTACTTTCAGATATGTATTCCAAACATGCATTTATTACATTTAGCTTACTGTTTTAACTATTTAGCTAACTATCAGAATAATTCATTCATTACTTTTAGGTATTTATTCCAGCCATTTTTGTATTACTTTTGGCTTACTGTTTAGACTTTTCTGTTCCATTGCTAACTAGTTTTCATGCACTCTGGATATTTTTTTTAAGTCAAAAATCAATCAAATCAATTTTTATTTTCGGAATTAGTTGAGCTACTAGCCAATTTTGGGCTGGACCGCAAAATGATAAGGTGGGGAACAGTCTTTTATGCAAATAGGCCCGTCCAGAAACTTGGACCAAGCTGTCAAACTAGGCGATATAGTTCTATGAAAAGAGATTCAGCAGTGGCATAGCCTATTTCTTGCTTAAAATGTTTTCAGAAGTAGATTTTTGTGGATTGTTTAGATGGAATAACAGAAAGTTTAGGAGCTGGCCGCCATGTTGTTTCCCCTTTGAAACGGCAAGCAGAAAACTAGGGAACAATCGGATGTATTTCACAATCGGGTACGTCACCGCTTGAACGGCCAGTTGAGTGGAGCAGCGCGTCCCCTAGTATCCTCCTTGGACCTGATAGACATGTACCGCTGAATTTAACATTATTAATTACAATCAACTATTAACATAGACATGACCACTGACTATTTCTATAACAATTTAGCCACAGATTCACAGACTGACCATACACAGTCCAGCCATTTTTGTTTCACATACCCCCTGGCAATTGCTGAAACACACCCCTGCGGTACCAGTACCCTGTTTCAATTACATCGACACATGACTATACATGATATCACTATAGAATATAACAAAGACAAATATACGCAGGCTCCAAATTTCATACTTCCATTTAGAGTATTTATGGAGCATATTGAATCACAAAACATCATGCTGCGCTGTATTTTAGGATGGAATTGGTTTGGCTTCTGTTTTTTAATAAACAAAATACAGCAAACAGTTGAAGCACAGTGGGGATCTCAGCAGGGTGACAGGAAGTTAAATTAACCATTTTATTAGGATAAAACAGATACTGAAAGAGAGGTGTACAGAGGATAAAAAGGAAAAGAAAGGTCAAGAGAAATAAAGGATGTGGGAAGACAGGAAGGGAAGCGAAGAACACTATCTCTCCCTCTTTCTATCTCTTTCTATTACAGCCCTGCATGGCTTTAATTTTCCTCTCTCCCCTTCTCCTTTTCAATCTCTTCTCGTCCTTCCGTCTTAGTCTTCCTCCCTCCAGACCCCTTTGCATTAGAGCTAAACCGTTCATTGATCCCTCTCTAAAACAAACACACCTATGTATTCAGCACAGCAATACACCACTGGGACCAGAAGGCACAGCTTAATGGTTTCTGTGTGTGTGTGTGTGTGTGTGTGTGTGTGTGTGTGTGTGTGTGTGTGTGTGTGTGTGTGTGTGTGTGTGTGTGTGTGTGTGTGTGTGTGTGAGAGAGTGTGAGAGTGTGAAGCAGGCGAGGGATAAATCACTCTTATTTAGTAGTCCCCCACAGTGTGTGAGAGCGTTTGTGAGTGTGTGTGACAGCCTCAATGTGAACGGCCTCCCTCCTAACGTGTAAAGTCAGAGGGGACATTTTAGCATTTGGCGAGGTCTGGAATCGAGGCACGCACACACACCTGCGTTAACACACTCTCACAAACATACACAGGTGGTACTACTAAATAAGCCCCTCTCAGGGTGCGCC
>CAKALG010047269.1:0-14493 GCA_916700815.1 Helicolenus hilgendorfi
AAAGTCAAACAAACAAACACAGGACTTTCACCCGGGAGACTGCTGTTCCTGTCCCGTCAGGCCTGTACATTAACTGTTTTTTGCAGATAGCCCTGATACTACAGAGGTTGAACGTTTCACAGGCCACAAAATTGTAGCACGAGTATAAAGTAAGTCCACTCTAGTTTGAGACTATTCAAATTCTGTGTTGGGGGGGCATGGAGAATATGGAAATACAACAAAAAAAGTAAACTAATTAAAAACTAAATGGTAATTTTCCATGACCTTTTAAAGGAATATAGTACTGAAAAAAATGCAGACATTGTTTTGAATATAGGCATATTTATTTATGTATTTATTATTATTTATGCACATAGCATGGATGTGGGAAGCAGGGGTGCTAAAGTGGATGCAGCACCTCTTAAAACCAGGTATTATAAAGAATACCAATTATAAAACACTTTAAACTTAGTTCATGTTTAGTGTCTCCCCTTTCTTACTGGGATACAGGCCATATGTGTGGTGGGAAAGATGATTTGCTTTGTTTATTATCAGATGTATTAGTCCATTATTACATACCTTCTGACGAAATTTTTCAGGTGTCATCTACAAGTTACAGACTACGAGTCAGCGGCCGTGGACAGAGTTCAATCCAGTCAGTTATAGAGTACATAAGGTGACTGCTATTGCTGCCGCTGTACACTGACAATATGTGCTATTTGCACTATAGGATGTGTGATTTGGTTCTAGCTATTGATTATAAAATAGATCTGGCAACTATAGAGCTTTTATTACTGTATTCTCGAGTATACCGCCTTTTGGAGGTCACACACAAAATAGATCTACAGCTAGTATTATTCTTCACTTGCAGTGACGATGACAAAGGAAAAACATAGCTGCAGCTGTGTTGAGATTAATCTTCTGTATTGTATGTGTAAAGTTTCTGGAAGCCACGTTTGACTGAAGCAGAGCAGCCGCTGATACATGAAGCCCCAGGGAGCCATCGTCACTAGAGACATCTCTGACTTTCTCTTCACCTACAGTACAGTATGTGCTCACTCAGATGGATAACCTACCCGATCCTGAACACACCTATGAGAGTCCTGCGCTTTTCATTATGAAGTTAAAAGACATCACGACAGTGTGTGGGAGCCCAACTAGAAGACATGTTTATACAGGTTTTCTGAGCAGGATTCCACAGATTTAAGACTGTATTAAAGTGAACCCAACATTTTGTTTTGTAACAGTTTATAAGTTCCTTCCTCTTATGCAACCCTATTTATTTCTTTTCTAAGAAGTTTAAGCCATAAAGCCCCACTCAGTGCCTCTGTGTTGTGGAGCAACTTATGAACACCTATGAATAAGCTCTTTGTAAGTGTAAGGAGAGAGTCCTGCTGTTCCCCCACAGTACACTATGAAGCCTCCATGCTATTTTACAGATGTACCCTCTCCCTCAGTGCAGCTGCTCAGGCTTTAAAGAAGCAATTAAAACAAGACTTTCTCCTGGAACTTCACTGTGCTGCTCTCCTCATATGTTGCCGTAGATAAGCTGCTCTAACAGCGAGCCTATTTTTCTCCCTTTCAAGGCGTGGGGCGGATGAGAGGCAGAGGAAGGACGGGGGGAGTAACACCCGCTTTGTGTTTGAGCTTGTTATCAACTACAACCACCAAGTCGCAGGAAAATCTAACAGATGATCTTAAAGCTAACACAATTGATCTTTGGCTATAGTTAAAGCAATGAACTTTTTAATAGGGTACACTTTTTCCATAATGCTGCTGATGAACAAATAAACCAAACCGAAAACATAACCTCCTGGGCGGAGGTAATTAAAGTGCTAAATTTGCTTTACATTTCTGATTTATTTGTGTAATAAATTCCACCACAATGGCTCAACACATAAAAGTGTGCTAAAAAATTAAAATAAAATGGTCTGTATTTACCTCTCTTGGACAATTTGATATTTATTTAGATACATAGACAATGATCCAAAACATAAATAATACAGATAGAGTTGTAATATGATACAATGCAGTTCAAACCAGATTGCATTTAGGTACATCTTACCTAATGTTGTTAATACAGTTCTGATTCAGTAGCGTCGGTTTTTTTTGGCCAATCGAAGTGAAACCGGAACTTCCAGCTTCTGTTCCAGAAGTAAGAAAACCTCATTCAAAATTCCATTGACACATGTAATAACACATGATGTTGATTTAGTAAATCATGGTACCATTTCGAGTCAAATAGACCGTAAAGCAGGGGATGCTTTTGGGCGTGGCTACCTTGTGATTGGCAGTTAGCTACTACAGTGTTGTCTGGGAGTTATCCGTACTTTCATTTTAGAACTTCAGCCCTGGCGATCACTGTAGATTGTATCATTGTATCATTGTAGACTGGTTTTCTAAAAGCAGAGATTAAAGCTATAACGTTGGAAAAATGACTCTAGAAGAGAGCGTTGGTGAATTTTATGGATATGGATGTAACCAAGTTAGGACAACATAAGTACCAGCACTGAAACATTACATTTTCATGGGAGCTGTACATTTCTTGTATTTTCACAAAGTAATCATAGTTTATCCTTGTTGAAATCACAAATTTCTAATGCTGTAATGGATAGTAAACCCCAGGCACATGCTTAATTTCCTCAGACAACACATTCTCACTCCCAACTCGTCAAATACCGCCACTTGGTCAATGCCCCTCGGCATCAGAGATCGACAGGATACCTCTTTTGCGTTACTTTTAGACAGACCAAAGACAGCGTGTCAATATACACTCATTACATGCATAGTGTCCTTTCAAAATAAACTTCCGTTTTCACAAGAAGTTAGATTTAGGCAACACAACCACTTGGGTAGGGTTAAAAAACGGTCGTGGTTGATGTTAACTTCACTGACTAAGGACTCAAGTGACTCGCGGGACTGACGATACCAACGAGTCATGGTGGTTAGTTAGTTAACAGAAACTAGCCCATATGTGACGTCATGACTTTGTTCCTGAAATGCTGCTAATCGCATGTTGTTGCTCTAGGTTTGTGGGTCAGTGTCATCCATCTCAATATTATAGTATTTTCAACATTATACTGTATGGGTACATGCAACTGTAAATAAAACTAACAAGCTTTATCTGTCTCAGGTTGACTGTCGGCTGAACTGTACCGTCGGCGTACAAGTCACCCTCTTATATTAGTACTGTCATTTATATTTATGGCGCAAGATACATATTTTATTGTACTTTTGCTTGTCCTACACATTGTAAATACAAAATTAAGACATCATGCAGTGTTGGACAACATACAGTTCAAAATTTATTTCAGTGTTGGATTTTTTTTCAGGAGATGAATGGCACAATACGGGTATGGGATTCGGAGAACTAGATAGCTAACACACACACACACACTAACGGCACAGGAGCACAGAGAGATTGATAGTTATTTTAAAAGGTTGACTTGACAAATTTAACAAATAATTTGGCCTGGATCCATGTTTTTTTTTTTTTTTTAATCAATGCAGCCATATCTCTGACATTTATCTGTTATCTGTACACCCCTCGCTGTCTTATAGAGGTGACTTAAATGTTGACTTTGGCGCGAACCTGACAACTTCTCTGTTTTCCAAATATAAAAAGCACCATGCTGCAGTGTCCTGTCGAGGCCATTACCATGGTTAGCCCAGCTGGTGGAGGCAGCTGAGAAATGGCTCAGGGACCTGCCCATCTATCACAATCTGCCCCCCTTTTTCATGGAGAATCCATCACCTTGGATTTGGCCCGGAGTCACTCTCTCACCCAGGTAATTTTCAGCCGGGGAGGGAAACTGAGCTGGGTCAGGACGTGAGGTTTCACTCATAAAAGTGACCTCAAAGGTAAAGTGAGAGGCTGGATGGTTGAGATTTACCTCCTCTGGTGCTTTTTTTACTCTGATGATGAACTTAGATGTGAGCTGTATATCTTACTGACCATAAATGTGTGTTATTCAAGCGTAAATACAATGCTCCTGGTGGTTAAAAGACTGGCTTGGTTTTTTATCATTGACATATTAAACCCCAGTATTGATCTGTCCCTCTCTGCAACTCTCTTTCTCTCTCTCTCTCCCCATCGTCCACTTTGGGTTTAAGATATATAAACCCCTGACCTCACTATCTGCTCCATCTGGACAGATCAAAGATTGCCAATCTTGTTCACCCACAGGCACTGTAGTGGGACAACAGAGACCTATACACATAAGTTGTCCGTGTCGCCAAGCATACCGCAAACACTTCAAACACAACATGTTTTTGTGGACACTGTTACAGTACTGGTCTCCATCTGTACTTTCAAATCAAGGAAACACAGAGAGAAAATTGAAAAAGAGACAAACGGCCAGCACCTTTGGGAGGTTACATTTATCAGCAGACGCAATCTGATTTAAGTATCGTTGGTGCCATTCAGATTAAGTAACTAGGCAGTACCTTAAGCGTTCAGTACGCTTGAAATTAACCAAGTTGTACGATATGTTGGTCGACCACAACACGTCAAACCTCCTCCTGGTTGCATCCCTCTGCCACCCGGTAAGAGTTCTGTCTTTTTCAAGTTAATGGAGTCCCATCCAGAGTTGTTGTGGAATGTGAATGCATGTAAATGCCCCCTCTCTAGACTGCAGTCTAACAACTTTATTTTACGGTAGAACATTGTATCCTGTGATAAGGGATCGACCATCTATAGCCACTCTGCCATGCCTTAGAAAGAAGAAATAAAACCCCGAAACTAGCAGTCAATGGCTCCAGTCAGTGTTATTGTCTGCTTTCAGGAATTGTTTGTTGGAGGATATGGATGAAAGTATTTTTTTTAAAGAAAAAGATAGCAGCTCCATAGTCAGCTGTACACTGTAAACAATTGCTGTTAATTTACAGCAGGATTTCAACAGTATTAACCTGTTATTGCTAAAAACAGTGCTTTACTGTTAATACAAAAGAAAACCTGTTAAATTACGCTCATAGGCCGTTTTTTAACTAAACTATAATGCATTCTTAAGAAACAGCACTTTACTGCTGATCAACTGTCTAAAGTATCATCAGTAACGGTTTCATGCAGTATTTTTTTAATTCTGAGATCTGATCTACACATGTGAGGCTTGCACATTGTACATGATTGGAAAATCAGTGAATTAGCTTTATTGTTCTTCACTCACATGTTGTTATAGTTTGCATTATGTGCTTGTAGCCAGCTAGAGACAGACATTTTGGGAGAAGTGTCAACAAGTCTATTATTGCCTTTTTCCTAACAAGTGCCTTTAATTGTATTTAGCGTGACTATTCCTATGTCTGTAACCTGCTAAGTCTATTCATCTAGGCAACAAATAATGTTTATTAAAATGTATGTAAAAAATACAACCTAAATAGTGCATTAAAACAAATCAGTAAGATAATGTAAAAGAAAGGTGAAAAACAGCTATATAATGTATCTTTAAACAGTAAATTAACTGTAAAATACTGTGAAATTAATAAAAAACAACCTGTTCAAACTGTATTTTTCATTAACAGTACAAAGCTGTACATTTCAGCGACAGTATAATAATGTTAATTTTACAGTAACATAAAGGCAACCCTGCTGCCAGTTCTTTACTGCAGTTGCTCTGAGCGTCTGATATTGCTGCAGATGGGTTTACATTGGAGTTAGTTGAAAGCCTGGTGCATCTCATACAGACCCTAAAGGTTGCCTTGTGTGTCTATAGCAGACACCGAGGGCTGTGACAAAATGTCAGTATTTGAGGAGCTGGGAATGAGACCGGGCTGTTGAAGCATACTAAGGCCTTTAGATGTTAGAGGAAAGGGAATTGGATGTTAGGGTTATCAGGTGGGTAGCTCCCATCACAAATGTTACATTGAATTAAGCCCACAACACCTACAGAGTGCTCCACTTGGGAACCACCCTCCACCACACCACCACCGACACTAATCACATTCACACTGAACTACAACAACTTGAGTGATGAGGGGAATTCAGCCAGTGTGTATAGACGGTCAACAAACGTCTTAACTTCTCACAGTTATTGGATGTCAGCAGCCAATCAGATTGCCATGCTTCCTTGATTCCACACCAATGTAATTTTGTTTCACAACCAATAGCTTTGCCAGTGAGTGCAAAATCAATGAGAAGTTGATTACAGCCATTCAAAGCTTCCCAGTGTGCAACAACTTTCATTTGAAAGGGCTACAGGAATAAGCATCTCCGAAATAATGATTGGAGGAGGCTCGCTTGCATCGTTGGGGCTGATGGTGAGCTTGAAAGCAAATGTATTGATTTTTCAATGTTTATTTTCCATTACATCTATCTAATTAGCACTTGTACCATTATGAAAGGCAATACTTTTTTTTTTTTCTTTTTTGTCCTGTCAAAACTTTATTTTTGCTGCCGACACATAGATGGAATCAGAGCCCCGGACACTGCCTTCCATATGTCAGAATGGAGCAACCCATCAACCAAGTTTTCGCAGAGTGAATATTAAGTTTACTTGGCTTGCAACAATACACCCCACAATTTCCAGCTTCAACATACAGTATAACACAACTTCAGCCTTCAACCTTTTGGCTCAAGGCTGAGGGATCAATGCACAGAACAAACTTGGGTCACAAAACAAAATGAATGGCCTCTCTTTCCACTTTCTATGGTATTTTCACAATATCTGTAAACCTAAAGTGAGATTTTTACTCCCCCCTACCGCAAAATGAATCTCCAGGGACCCATACATTACTTAATGCCCCTTAAAATAACCAACAGCAGCAATGATGTTGCAGCAACAGAGTGCCCATATAGCAACATCAATAGGTGATTGTAGGTGATGGATAATGTTGGCCAAACCTGTAGCCAACTTTTCCGAGCCAAGAAGCGCTTCTCGCACAAAATAAACTTATTCCCTGTGGCTCATTTGTCAAGAAATGCGAAGACACAGTCAGAGACAGTTTGAACCATTAGGAGAGGAAAACATATCATATATTTACCGGCACAGAGCAACAGGAGAAACATAGAATTTGGAAATCATTTCCTCTTTTTTAAATTTTGGATGTACTCACAGACGTGTTCATTACGAGTTTGTTTACCATATTAAGGCTTACAGATGGAAACTGAGCCCTTTGGAGATTTCCTAATGCCTCGTAACTGACAATGATAAAACAATTTACTGCCTAAAATGCCATCAAACACATGTTGAACCGCCACATAATGTCTGGCTGAAGTCAAAAAGTCAGACGATGTATTCCAGAGTACGAAAAAAAATCTATCTAATAAATCACTGTGTAAACATGAGGGGCTTCAAATACTCCCAGTCTCCATATTGTTGAAAAATAAATCACCAGTAGTGCACCTCTTGACGTCTGCATCATCATCTTTGTGGATCCCACATCAGGGATTAGGCTCGGCATTTATTAGATGGATTTCTAACCATGCCTGCAGGCAAACACAATGGAACAAACAATCATAACCCAAGCCAACTGGATACATATCAAACCAGCACATGACAAATAAGCCCGTCAGAGCCTTTCCTAATCTTTGTGGCTCAAAAGATACAGTTGCCTTTGACAATCCTTATTGAGAGATGAATAATGAATTACATGTCAACATTTTACAAAAAAAGGATTCAGATGGAGTGGCGTGTCTGGAGGGTGACTGTGTTTGTGTTCAGTTTGTCTTATTGTGTGACGCAATCAGTGATGGCGCTGGCATTTCAATATATACAGTATATGATTTCAAACATGTGACCACAAGATATTATTATCCAAACCGCCAGGTTTATGATATCATAATAACTGCTCTAACCAGTCAAACCTAACAAGTAGACAAGAAGCTGTGTGATGAGGCGGCATTGTTCCCATAGCCAAAGGAATAAAACGTATATCCGGGGGACAGATTATAGACCGGTCATCCTTGGCTGACACCAGAATATAGTCCACGAGAATTTTGGATTTGTCATTATTTGACATTAAAGTTAATATTTAGATCATGGCAGAAGCAAAAATGTATACTGTATTGTACTTTGGAGCAGCAGAACAGCATTATTCATAGAGCGCTTTCTGGATACTTATAGACACCGTATTAGGTAAATAGGCCTAACTACAGTATAATTTAAGCACAGAACAGAGCAGAACATAAAATCTTATAAAAAAATAAAAGCATTATTAAAAAAGAGGAGTTTTAAGAGACTAATAAACTGCAACACAACATTGGCATATTATAATCTTAAAGTTCATACGGCTAGCATTTTAGCAAACAAGTGCTTATTCACACATCCAGCAGATGCGGAATATATTTATATATATAAATTCCGCATCTGCTGGACGTGTAAATAGGCAGATGCGGAATATATATATATACACACAGCGTCCGCATCTGCTGGATATGAAACTGTTTGTTTATTGTCTAATTAGTTAAAGTTGCACAAAGACACACACATGAGAACATAAAGATTATTATTGTGTTATTGTAGGAGATTTTATCAGATAAACTATTCATTCCTCAGTGAAGACTGTTAGAAACCAAACCAATACTTTTATTTTAATGCTGGCGAAAACATTAACTCTACGTCAGATTTTCAGGTCAAAGGTCAAAGCTGCTGCTGTAACGTCACTCTGCGTTTTAGGTTGTACACCTACGATCCTTCATTATTAGTATAAGACTAAACAAGAGAGATCTTCTGTTGATTTAAATCATCCTCCAGTATAGTGAAAGCCAAAACAATCATTCTGTGCCTCACAGCTGTTTATTGTCTGTATCTATAACTCAGTTAAATACCGAGTAACGCAATCATTCCGAGGTGGCATTCCACGGAAAATAAAAGTTGACTGTTCCTAATGATTCAATAAATGATCAGCTGTAAAGCCAGTGTTCGGTGACTCATTTAATTGGCCACGGGGACGTTATCACAATTAGTCAGCAGCTGACGTCTTCATTGTCAACTCAGGGTTTATTAAACAGCTTTGTTATTGGGCTGCACAACTGGCAATCAGTGGTCATAGCTGAATAAGCTGAGTACTGCTTTCTCCTACCCAAGGAAACATTAGAAGCCCTCATTTGCATATTGGAGACTTTATTAATTTATAACGTCTCACACGCTCCCGCAAATGAAGGAGTAGAAGGGGACGGCTGACAAGAGCTGACAAGTCAGGATGTAGAAGAAGGAGTGAGTTTTCAAAGGACAGAGTTACAACAAGGCAGTAAAAGAAGTCTAGGGGAAACTTCTTTTACAGATAAGAGAGACTCTTCTACCAACAGATAGCAGCGATGAAGAGAGTATAGAAGCTACTATATTTAGACGAAGAGAATGGCTTTCAATGGATTTGCGAGTACGGGGGTTTTATAATCCAAACCGCTGCTATTATTAAGAAAGTGCCAGCTGCTTGAACTCGGGAGAGATATTATCACGAGGGGGAAAAAAAAAAGACAAAAGTCATATGAGCCACAGATTAAAAGAATTAAAAGCTGGAGTTGGAGCCAGAAGACGTCCAGCTTGCTGGGCTGAATCAATAATTCTCAGAGGATTAGCAAAGTCCTAAATGGCAGGTATCTTCAAAAATAGAAATAAATAAAAAGGAGTTCCAAGCCAAGTGGCTCGGATATGGCTCCTGTCGTGCCGTTTAGTTCTCTCTCTCTCTCTTTCTCTGGCTGCTACACTCAACACCTGCCACTCCTGACGCCCTTGCTCAGGCTTGTGACAACAGATTATGAAGAGGACCTGCGGATGACGGCGTGGGCAATATGACTGGCATGACCTCTGCCACTCGCCGCAGATTGCCTTGCAAAGTGTCACATTTGCAAAAGGCTGAACAAGGTGGGGAGACTCAGGCGACCATTCATTACAAAGTGATGCGCCTCTGTGTGATGGGCTCCATCTCCGCACCTATTCTTTGTTTCCGGGACTCGGCCTGTCAACGCCCCGCATTTGGCGTGTGCGCAGGTGGCATATGAGCTGACGTTTAAATGAACAATCAAAAAGAGATCAGAGCAGGTTATATTCCTCTGCCTGGGTCTTTTCGCTCAGAATGTCAGCCTGGTAATTCCTTTGCATATATCAAGTGATCCGAGCTGTGTAAGTGTCTATCGTAGCCGGGACCCTTTTTTTAGTGATACATCATCTGCGGCATACGGAGCGCTTCATAAAGAGGCTAGCTTTTGTTAGGATCTGAAAGAGGGAGATGAATAGGACATCTAAAGAGATTGTGGTTTTAGAAAAGGGTGTGCGTGTGGATGCAAAATGAATACACGTTGATGTTTCTGCCCTGATGTGCACCTTTGGATCAGGTTTTAGGACCAGGGTGTGACTTCTAACACTTCATTCGTGGCATTCTGTAAATCATGTTTCAGTGTTGAATCATGTTCTAGTGACAGGTACTTTCTGACATAAAGCCATGTGATGTGTGACCTGCGGCACATTTTACCCGCTCCCAATTAACGGGAGAAGTTCAAAAAAACTTTTTCACAGTCTTTCACTTGTTTGTTCTACCTGCACATGAACACAAGCAGCGATAATCTGACAGTGATGTGCCATAATTCTGCAGTTGGAAAAGTTACAGTTCAAGTTTTACAATCTAAAATGTGCCACAATGACGGATGCTGACGAATGGCAGGCAGGTGAGACTTTGGTGTGTTTCTTTTCTACCCACCCAGCCTCTATCCACGAAGGCATCACTCATCATCTGACGTATATATCTATCCATTGATTCAAATTTCGGTCTCCTCTCTTACTCGAAAAAAAATAATTTTCTCCCAGCAAGGTCACCGAGTTGGAGTGGGAACATCACACGTTTGGTTTGTGATGAGACATTAAAAGAAAACTGGTGAGTCAGGGGAAATTGTATTGAGTCTTTCAGAGGGAAACGGCATTGAAATTTATAAGCGTGAAAATGAGGAGGGGTGGAATACGGTACGCGAGAGGGGAGGGCCAGGGTGGGCTAAATGCCAACATTAATGCCGCATAGATAAAAGAAACAAGTGTATCTCCGAGATGATGTTTTAAGATTGTTATTTCTAAGCAGGATGAAAGTTAATATTGATATTCAGTTCATTCCCCACTACAGAGAGAGAAGCACTGAAAGACTTGCTTCTGTTTCTACACTTGAGAATGTCGACTCAAAACACTGCATGCCTGTGCCTGAATAGATCAATGGAGAGGTTTGTCTGTATGGATGGCTACATTAATATTTCAGGTATTTAACTGACACTAAGTAAAGTAAAGCAGCCTGCACATTACCACTGCTGGCTGTGCCATTGTTTTCCTATGGCAAGAGCGGCGCCTGAACTAGGCTGAAGCGCTACCCTTGGCATGGTGCACTGCTCGAGATTGCTACCAAGCAATAGGTAAGTTCAAATTATTTCATCTTTGACCTTGGTTGCTGCTGACCTTTCAAAGCACGACCAATAAGATAACAGCTACAACTGTTGTTGTTGCCTAGAAACAGTGAATGCCGTTTTTTTTTGCGCGCTTTTCAATGACATTATTCCTGTGCTGCGCTTTGACTTGCTGCGCTGTGCCCTGCCTTGCGGTGAGTGAAGAGCAAATTTCTTATCATGTTAAGGCAGTGAGAGTATGGAGACTGGCTCAAGGGCATATTTTCTGTTGCAACAAGTTACAAGTTTCACTCTGCTTACTATTTCAAGATTCAAGATTCAAGAGATTCCTTTATTTGTCATTTTTATGCTCCACATAAAAACAAAATTGTGTTTCTTACATCCACCATTACGAAATTCAGTGCAAATCAATTGGTGAAAAACTATAAAGTAATTAGCTAATAATTAAGAGCATTAATAAATAAGTGCAGTTCACATTTTCTGATTTCTTTCAGATCTATAAGCCAGATATTCTGATGCTTATAGTCCTGGTTGATTTGGCAATTCATGTGCCTACTGCTGGAAATGGCAAGTGCATTATAATCACACAGGTTTCAGCACATTTCACAGTCAAATAAATGATTTGAATGGAAGCGCTGCAATCAGTGAAGCTCGTATGGTAAAATTAAGTCCATCTAAATTGTTCACATCAAGTTCAACTGGTGACTTTTGACATGTGAATTTGTGCAGTTAACCATTATCAAGAGGTCTTCGTGGCGATGATGACCTTTTAGGGAACCGTAGAGTCCAAAATGGTAGAAGCTACTGTAGCTGTGTTACACCATCCACTGTAATTGAACCTGCTCTGTGAGACAGGAATCGATGTGTTCATTGTTTTAATAAACTGCATGAACTTATTGTCCTGTCAGCCGGAGCTAAGAGGGAGCTTTTTTCCCCTCTTTAAAAACTCTTTATTAAAGGAAATGATGTACAATTCTGACAACAAAATGCCAGGGGGAGTTAACAGCCCAGTTCAGAGAAAATAGAAAGAAATTCAGAGAGATACTGTGACTGACTAGTAGATTTGGCTCGATAACACTTTTTCATGTCAGATATCGATCCAGATACCGCAACCTTGAGTATCTGCTGATACCGATACCAATCCGATACCATCTTTTTCCCTGTCCAACAACTATGTTTAATACATTTAATAACTTTAGTTACTTTGCAGATTCAGATTATTAATACATATAGGTCAACTAATAAATTAGTATTATTATAGAGTATTATTATAGATTAAACTACCCAGCAGTATATAAAGTCATTAAATGAGCTCCACCTTTACCAGCTGCAACATTAAAGTGATGAACACATTAATGCATCAATGATTATAATACAATAATGTGATATAGATTATTTTGAAGTGGGCCATTCTCTATAATGAGTACTTATGATACTTTTAACGTGGCAGTAGGCAGTATATTTTCGGCATCATTGGGCACAAGTTCCATAATAACCTTTCAGCATATTGTAATTCAAGTGTTCTGAGAGAAAACTAGACTTCTGCACCTCCTCTTGGCTCTGTTTTCAGTCTTTAATAATCTAGCCCGTGATGGGAGACTTTGACCAATCACAGCTCATTTGAGAGAGAGAGCGTTCCTATTGGCTGTCCGTATTTCCTTGACAGATCTCAACATGGCTTCCGGGTCACAAACTTTCTCATTTTATAGCTAAACAGTACACTACAAGATGTTTCTGAAAACATGTGAGGTGAGAAATAGGCATTACAGTAACAGAATATTGATTCATATTTGACCGTTTGATTGGAGTTTGTGAGTGATTGACAGCTGCTCAGAGACGGCAAGGCTCCAGATCAGCTCTGATTGGTTGTTTTCCTCCAGTCTGTGAAATCTTGCAGATGCCATTAGGAGCACCGGAGGACACAGGAGGACACTGGAGGACACTGGAGGACACAGGTAATCTGAAAAAGATCATGTACCCCTGTGTCCTCCTGTCTCATACACTACTGTCAGGATATAGTGACCGTTTTAAATCATATTTGATCCATTTCTACCCACTGCAGCTTTAAGTATATTTTGATGCTGATACTTTTTACTTTTACTTGAGTAATATTTTGAATGCAGGACTTCAAAAATGTGGCTTGATAAAATACAACTCTTAAGAATCACAAGATTAGAGCTGCAATGTATTTCATGAGTTACTTTGTGATGAAGTGTTGAGATTTACTCTCTTGTTTCCCTCAACCTGACTTGTCTACTTGAACTTCTCCTACAGACAGCGATTCCCTACGTTCCCCAGAGACTCGCCTGCAATTGTTGCATCCTGCTGGGTTCTATTTGTAGGTGGAGGAAGCGATAACAACCACATTAGTGTCAGTAACAGCGAGGGAGCTGAAGTAGTGTCTCTAGTTGAAAAACACAAGACTTGTTACCCGTTTCCTTTTCTTTATGTCTTGTGACTTCACTGCATTCTGGTCTATTGTGAAGAAACAGGTGCCTGTTGCCTGTTGTTTTCCCGGTCTTGAATATTTAGATCTAAAGTGGTGAGCCTAAAAAGAGAACGCTGTTTTTGCTTTTTGATTCAGAGGTTTGTTTATCATCCTGCTCTCCATAGATGATGCATTTTCTGCTGTTATCTGCATTGTAGCAGCTGGAAATAATCTCAGCATGATATCACATTGTCAACTTTGGTCAAGACGAATACACTTCCAAAAAGGAAAACAGACCCATAAATGCAACATATTTTTCTAGCAGCTTTTTTTAGGGTGTACTCTCCCTTTAAACCCTCGGCCACACTGACAGCCCTGGAAACAGTAAAGTAAACTGGTTATTGATGTTGGTAAAGTGGCTGGATTTAAGGCTGTGTGGAATTCAGACTTTCAGTTCAAATTTGCTTTTGAAGGATAGAGACAGCCGACCAATACCAGACCTTGGCCTTTTTTCTTTGTGATGAGTCATTTCACCGTGGTAAGCAGGCGTAGATCGACTGGCTGAATGCGTCCATCTATTTTTTTCTTTGTTTGACACAATGGGACTGATTAAAAAGACAAAATTGATAGGCACTGCCAATGTGCCAATTCTCTGAACTCTAACAATGAGAAGAATTTATGCTACCACAGCTGACCTTCTTTGATTTAACTGTGCTCCACTGCGCTCGCACAGACACTATACCTGTATACCATAGTTATATCCATTTATTTG